>CAJPEX010004666.1:0-20302 GCA_905338405.1 Notodromas monacha | reverse complement strand
CTTTTTGTGTGATTTTTTCAGTATTGAGCCTGCGAAATACGCAGGAAGAGGAGCCTCCGGATCCGCAGCTGATGCGTTTAGACAACATGTTGATTGCAGAGGGCGTCGCTGGACCGGAGAAGGCAGGCGGCGCCAATGTGGCAGCGAATGCCGCCGCGGCCGCCGCTTCCGGCCCACCCGAGCACGCCATCGAGCACTCGGACTACCGCGCCAAACTCTCGCAAATCCGCCAAATCTACCACCAGGAGCTTGAGAAATATGAACAGGTCAGTCCATTGCTTCTTTCCCAATGCTGGATTAATATTTTTTTCATTCCTCGCTGCGCCGAAAAGAAAAAAAACTGAAACGTTCACGAAACTTTCCACATTTTCGAGCAGAAACGTGATCTCTATAAAACAAAACGAAACATACGGTACTGTATCTAGCTTCCTTGCGGAAATCGGACGAAAATTTTATGTGTGGTTAATTTTAGGCCCCTTATTTAAAAATTATGAAATCAATTTTGTAGATGATCGAAAAGCTGTGTGTCTACTTCGTTTTAGGTTTGGAAAGGTAATATTTCAAAAAATAAATTGCCGTGAAAAAATAATTATAACTCGTGGTTGAATTTGAATTCTCTTGAACTCCCTCTCATATCCTGATTTTGCAGCCATTGAAAGTCCCCGCGACAGGAATTATTCTTTCATAACAGTTCAGGGGATATGTGCTCCATTCACTCCTGACGAACTATTTTCAAGTCCTTCGTACCGATTCAGTACCGTACGTGTCAGTGATTCCATTCTCCTTTCGTGATACATCACGCGAGAAAGGTCTAACGAAAAAAAAGAAAAGATTTGAGAAACGCCGTGAATTAAGAGTCGTCAGTGTGCGTGATGATCCTTTATCGTGCAGAATACGAACGAAATGTTCAGGAAACATGCAAATGTGGATCCCCTTTTTTTCCGTCTTTTCGGCAGAGCAGAAAAGAGAGATGGGGGGGGGGGGAAAGAAATAGAGATAACCTGACTGACACGAGTCAGTTGTCAAGACATTAGGCGGAATGAAGCGAGCGTAACGTGTCCGGCGTGCGCCGGGTTGGGAATCGGTCTCGAATGGGTTATGCGCTTCGTGACTCGCCTGACCTGAGATGGGCCTTGCGTGACCACCAGTTTCTCTCCTCTATTTTTTTTATCTCTTTTCTTCTTCGCGGTGCTGTCTTTTCTGCATAACATTTCCCTCGATCATTACTGTTCATTACTTTCCGCTAGAGCAGAAATAAAATAAGCGCAAAACGTGTGCGTCTTCTTTGGGCCCGTTGCAAACCTCGCGGCTATTTTTCATCCCACGAGAAGCCCGTCTCTTTCTTTCTTCATAATCCTCCCTGCTGTGCTGGGAACGAACGTCAGAACTACTGAATGGCGGTTCGCTCATAGATCCTTCGCTTTTAAACACTGTTCCTCGTATTTAGTATTCCCAGTGTCGCGGCCCATCAAGGGAAATGGTCGACTTCTTTGCCAAAGATATAGACGTTTCTCAGCAAGCATTCAGATGGTAATGATCCTTGGGTAAAATTTAAAAATCAAGTACTGGTAGAAAATAGCCCTATAGTTATGATTGAGGAGAAAAAGTGATTTTTTTGATGATCGTATTGGGTTTACGCGATGATGGGGCCATATTTTTCTTCAACGAAAATTTGTCCGAATCCCTGCTGTAATCATGATATTTCATCATGATGCCGCACAAAAGTCTGAAGTGAATGGCATGTAATTGAGATTTACCGTTGGAAAAGAAAACAGAAATTAACCCATGTAAACAACGGAATAAAAATAGAAAAAAATGCAATCTTCTCCTAACGGCATTTCAACTCTCTTTTATATCCAGGAAGTCTTAATCGTATATTACAGTATTATTCTCTTCTTTGTCGGTTCTTTCGTTTGAATTAGCAGTATGTTCCTCAAAAACATTTATAATTTGTGCTCTATTTTTGGGAGGTAGTTTTCCTTGGATATCGCTACAGGGTGCATTTGCATCGCATGAACACGGAATTTTGAATTTTCTGCTTAGGATTTTACTGTATATAGCGCAAAGAATGAGTGATTTAATTTGAAAATCAGTATTTGTCTTTTCAACGTGCAGAAGATTTACAAGTCGTTGGTTACCGCAAAAATTTTAAACGGATACCTAGAATTCTAGATGACCAAAACACCTTAGTTTGACAATTATTGTTTGCATTTCTTGATTCCGAGTCTCCAGAGGAAACGATAAACAAAAATGTATTCTTAAATTTGGTATGGAAAAGATTTTCGGAAGGAAAGATACAATTTCGAGGGATCACCTGGTGTCATAAAGCGGGACATGTTTGCTCTTTCTCTCCGTATATATATATTTTTTTAATTTGGATTTATTTTGTCCCCTCGTCGCAGGCGTTACCGAGTAAAGAACCCTCTCTGATATGAAGTACAGTATCAGAATGCATATCTTGGCCGATGCGGGTTGCGGCTGGGTTAGGTGTTAGGCAAGCTCGTAGCTTATCCGCTTTGCAATCCCGCTGAAAGCCCCATGAAGGGGGATCCCGGATGAGTTAGTGTACGGTGTTCGGACCCGAGACCATGAGGCAATCGGGTTTTCACGGGGTTGGGGGCAGATAGACGAGATGGACGCCGAGGTGAGGGGCGGCGGAAATTATGTTGGTTGTGAATAATCTCAACTGGCTTGCGTGTCGCGTTATTTCAGCCGCGGCGATTTTCAGGCAACTTTGTGGCATCAACACCGAAAAATAAAAATGAAATTATGGAAAAAGCTAGGGATTTTTACCCCATGGTTGCTGTGTAGGTGTGTGTTTGTGTAAATGTGGGCGAACAACACCTAAGCTTCTTATTGCGTTTGCTGCCCTTGTTCAGAAATTATTGTACACAATGTGTGTGCGGTACTTGAAAGTCTCCTTGGCGGGAAACAAAAATGGGGCTGGTTTTGGCTAAGGCTACTCAAGCATGTTTTGTTTTCGCGATGTTATTTTTCATCTGCAAAAAAATGGCTATTCGTCAATCCCTTTGAAGATGAGTACATCAGAATACTGTAAATTGGAATGAACAGTGATTAACATAAAAGACGTTTAAAAACTCCGACAATCTCGGAACGCGCGTCATCCGCTTCATGACTGTAAAGCGGTTTATTCCTCGAAAGGAAACTCGTTTTCATGATGACGTCTCATTTGAAACATGAAATGTGATGCATATTCTGCTCGAACGCAAAAATTCTTCATTGTTATTCAAATCTTAAAGTCATTTCGCGTTTGAAAGGGAAGAGGCGGCGATGCAAAAGATTATTGTTTGGGCGTCTTCCGTAGCTCTAAACGGTTACGACATTGGAAGGGACTACGATATTTTCCTCCTTGTTTGGACTTGGAGTAATACACAGAATTCCTCTCCTCAAAGAGCCAACAATAAAAATTTAAAATTCAAAGAAATTTTAGCGTATTCCGAAGCATTACTCGTTCGATCAGAATTTTTTCCGGTACTTGACTGGCTTCCGCGGGTCATTTCAAGGAGCTCAAAACTAAAATAACCTTCAAGCACAAGCTTTCAATCCTGATGAGGAAACATGTGCCAGCTCTAAATTTTTGGCAATTCGTTCCAAGTACCCATGTGGAATTAAAACCGTAGCATTGACAATCATTCGAACCAAAATTGAGAGGACATTCATTTGACTCATTTTTCAGTGCAATTGCTTTTAATACTCGGAATATGCAAGTTATTAACAAATGCGAATTTTGCCAAAGGAATTTCGTTCAATCATGATTTATCATTCGAAACTGAAAATACTACGCGTATTCCACTCAAACGCGAAAAATCCTTCGTGGTTGAAATGAAAAACATCTTGTGGTTCATCCAGTTCAATAGTAACACAGTACTGTACCCGTATTTTCTACATCTTTTCATCTGGAAACAAAATCAATTCTGATGAATTCCAGGGTTTTTCTTACGGATTTTTGGATAGAAGTCTAGTAATTTTTTGTGAATCATTTAAAGAAAAAAGAAGAAAGCCCGGAAGGAATCCCGGGGGCTTCTGGTCGTAACACGGAGGGAAGTCAGTGCGTGTGAGTCCATCGGAAGTACGAGCAACCTTTTCTCTTTTCATCTATTTTTTTTTCCTAGTAAAAGTACACCTGAGAAGATAATTGTCAAGCACATGTGTGACGTTGGCTGTAGTTGCTAAACGGGGAACCACCAGTTTCCTTGGTAGTTTTGATGGCAAATCCGTCGTGATAAAAGCCCCCTGCCACGCAGAAGGCGGTTGTGTGAGTACCGCGATGCTTGCTCGTCAGGCGAAATTTGCAATCGGCACTTAACCACGTCGTTTTGCCTGTCACTCTAGCCTAGACACCACATAAATGTACTGTATAAATATATATATTTTTTATCCCGCTGGCTGTTACGGCATCAGTCTGCGTATCAATGCATTGATGACGTAATTACCCAGCTTTCATCCGAGTATTAAAGCGAAGGATTGTTCGTGTGCGGCATGTACCGTAATTGGTATAGAAGCTTGCCCGTGTTATTTCATGGCGCCAAGATATAACATTCTTGCCGTTTAATTTCGCAGATTCAGTGAAACGGAAGACTTGTTTGTTGTAAAGCGTTTGATCATTTATGCACGATTTCTTCATTACTAGATTATTATTATTATATTGTTTTTCTTCCATTGTGTCACGTGCTCTGAAGTGCATAAATGGCGTCGGTTAACCCCGTATTCGGGTTGCGTGGGTCCTCTGGAACTCAACTAGTTCACTCATAGCCCCTACCTTTACATTCTTCATGAGTCCCAATATGTTTTGTGGACTGCAAATAGCGAGTGTTTTTCTTCGGGTTGTTCGAAACGTATTTTCGCATCCCTGGGGACTAACTTTTTTATGGGGTTTGAGCTCATATAGGCGCCTGAAACTAAGTTCCTTAGTCTGGGCTGATTTTTGCGTGATACCCAGGAATATATCCATTGTTGGAATAAGAAACTCATTGCCTCAAATTGTTGAATGGCGGGAAAAAATGAGAATAGTTCGGCCTTTCGGGTTGACCCGTGCTCGTACATTATTTCTTGCTGACGTCAATGGATGGTTTTTTTTATTTGTGTGTGTCTAAAGTTGGAGAGGTGTTCAATGTGTTGTTTTCGCGCATGAGACAGCCCTGCAAATTGACGTGCAGTATTTTATAATCTGGCTTATTTTGGTCTGATCTATTTTTATTTTGCCTGCTCGTCATTAAATCATGCAAATAACACGTCTCGTCGTGACATTTTCTACTCCACGTCCATGTGTACGCTAAATTAAACTTCGTTGCAATTTCAGTTTTGTGGTTCATGTTTTATGCGAAAAATTTTGTTTCCAGTTGCTGAGGTCTTCTTTAGCTGATTTTCAGAAATTTGCGAACGAGTGTCGTCTCTGTTCTCTTTGTAATGTTTTGTCGTTAAAATGTTCGAGCGACGTTCTTAAGATGATGGATTCTGTCAAGATGCGAGTGTCAAAATGTTTGTCAAGCTCTAAATTCATTCGTGTTTTTTTCGCTTAATTTTTGTAAGCTTTCTTCCACGGCTTCGATGAATTTTCTGTCGTTCTTTGTGATTCTTTTTCATACCGGGGTATCGTATTTAAACATAGTTTTTCACCTGATTTCGACGAAAGGTGAGTTTAGGACTTCTGTCCATTTATCGTTTTTACAAAAATGTTTGCACTGCTTTCAATCATTACGAATAATTTGGAGTTTCTAAAAGTAGCGTGTGTTTCGCTTCAAAGGGTTATAACGATGAAGGCATAGGTTTTACGACGTCCATGTACATGACGGCTTTGGCTCAGAAATTCCTGCTTTGAAAATGATTGACCTGTGCAGAGTTTACAGCTGGTGGCACAAGGCAAATTTCGCCCAGTAAAAAAGTATTTTATCTGCCGTTTTGATCAACCGAAGTACTCGTAACCCTCGCATTTTACGAACTTTTTCCGTATCGCAAGTCGGCGCTTTGCGTGCAGTAATAAGGAGTGGGAACGCACATAACCAGACTTCAAGTGAGAATGCTTTTATCGACTTCATCAGCGAGAAACATTGATTAGAACGAGCGCCGTGCATGTTTCCGTGTCGTTTATCGACACGGAAAGGGAAATCGGTTGGCAAAAGTCGAGTGACGACATCAAGACGAAAACACGCGAATTCCATTTGCGAGCTTGAATAATGGATTCGGTCCGATGTGGGTATTCGATTCTGCGGCTGAAGAGGAAGAAGAAGAAGAAGAAGAAAAGCCGTGTTCCGCATTGCGGTCTCTGCGTGCCTCGCGTGCCTTGCTCTACACGGCGTTGCTGTTTGTATTATTATTATTTTATTTTATTTTTCCGAGGCCAGAATTGCCTCTGTGGGCTATTGGTTCCCTGGAATTCGTATATCGCGTGTTTGTTTGCCGGGGTTTATTTGATTACCCACTAATTTTACCTCCCTGCAGCCCGTCTTTCGAAAGGGGAGGGGGTTGCCTTAATTCTTCGCTCTCCTTCCCGGGCCGGCTTCACTAATTGTCCCGATGATCCTGCCTCAAGGCTACCGTTTCATGAGCGCTGATCGAATACGAATAACAATAAAGAAATGCGTGAGTTGCGGAAATTTGGCGTCTCACAATGTTAGTCGTTCTGAAGTCGAGTCAATTTCTTCGGTGCAAGCCACCATGATTTGAAAAGAACTTATTTCAATTCTAAATGTGATATATCTTGATTTTTTTGTTATTATCTTGAAATTACATTTGACGAAATATTTCCCTTGGCATCAACAAATCGGAAGCCAAAGTCTATTTTGGTGGGAAAATGTTTGCCCTGAAATTTTAAAAATCAAATTCCAGCATTTGGGATTTAAACACCTCATCTGATGATGCTATTTTTTCTTTTAGAACTATCTATAGGCACAGTTTTCCGAGACGGTCACTGCATTGAAAGTTGAATATTTTTCAGTATATTTTATGGAGAATGCTAAACCTTTTTTTTCACTTCAATCCTACAGTTTCAATGTGGAGTTGCGAAATACCTGGGATTTCAGTCGCTTCATTCCTTGTCAAATCACTTCCCTGCTTATTGCAGCTGGAATTCAAATTTACTGGAAATAAGAACATTAATTTTACTACAGGAAAATCGTGGGATGACATTATACGAATTTCCGTTGAATCTGAACGAATAGTTCCATAAGAAAAAGTATCCTCTGCAGGAGTTCCTCATGCAACATGATATTTACGGCGAGGACATTTGATGTACGTAAACTTTTTATAAGAAAGATATCTAATCAAGACCTTATGTAAGCGTGTGTAAATTAAATTGTTCATCTCATTTTTTCGTCTCCGACGTTGGTCCTTTAATTGCTCTGATGAATTTAAATTCCAAGTAAGAGTCGTATCCATGTTAGGACGCCATGTTGCAGTTCGTGACGTGGATGTCGTCGGGAATCGTGTGGCAATTTCCAGGATAAAGCACTTCTTTTTTTCTCTCGCTCCGAAGAATATAAAGCATTACTTCGACAGAGGAAGCCATCGCGAAGGGAAGGGAAACGATCTTCGTGACGACGACGTTGTCGAGTCGAATTCGTATCTGTGTTCGCATCGGTCGTTGTTCACTTAATGAGCGAGTCACTTCTCATGTTTGCGCGCGGGGGTGACGATTAGTGCAGGAATTCCGGCGTGTTTCTTCGGCACCTTTCGGATGTGAGAGCATTCTTCATTGGAAGAAACCCTCGCCCAATCCCGACGCGAGGAAAGCCAGAAAAGGTTTTCTCTTTAATTATGAATATTTTTAGCTTTGCGCAATTGTTTGGCGAGAGATGGACTCTTTCACGTTCATCAGTTCGTTGTCCCAACTATTTCAATGTACTGGAAGACGAAAGTTGTGTCTTTAGAGTATAATGAAGTTTTTCGATAGTTTCGGAAAGGAAATGCCTGAAACAGAAGCGGTTAATATTAAAGAAAGGCCTATAGACCGACTTGAGGCAAGTCTCGGTTCATTAGCCAAGGATTTCCATTCATCAAAGTCCCGATTTCGTCGATTATTGGCCTTTTGCATTCACTGCCTTTTCCAGGAATTACATTATGCCAGGCATCCTGACTAAAAAAAATTACTTTCAATTCTTTGAAATAGTTTGTAGCATTGGCGGTCAGGAAATGATAGAATATTTCTCCGTAAAAAATGACATCCGCTTCTATGAATTCAAACAATTTTGAGCGAAGAAAAAGCAAGAATGAAAAACTTCCGAAGCAACATCCGTATTCTGCAAAACTTTCTGCAAGTTATTTCCAAGAATAACTGACGAAAGCTCGTTGACTTCGCGATGCGTCACTATGAAATTTTTTTTAGCTCCTCGGAAAAATGTATTTCAAGGCGCTAATCAAAATTGTTGAACCATTCGTCAAGAAGATTAATGAGTTTTCAGGATGAGTTTTATTCAAAACAAATCCGTCAGATTCGTTGTTGCGGGTTTCCAAACAGTGTTTCAGTTGCAGAGCACGGAAAAAAATAATGGCGCGGGAAATTATGCGTAATAAAACGTCAAGCGGGGTTTAAGACCTCGTAAATCTCACGATCGCCCGCCTTTTATCGCCATAGGGACATGATTATCGCTGCCCTGGGGTTTTCATAACTTCGTCCACGACCCGGTCATCCTTTGGAAGAGCGTCTAAAATCGTTCCCCTCTTTTTTCTTTTTTTTTTCTTTTTTTGCGCGCCACTTCAGACATCTTTTTGATTACAAGTTTGGCTTCTGCGTCGCGAATGGAACTCTGTTGTCCTGCACGTCAGTCAAACAAACACGCATTATGCAAATACCTCGACACTTTGCTTCTCCTCTACCATACGTGTTCCTCTTGAAATCTGTCAGAATTATCTGGGGCAATGTATTTTGGTCCTCGTTTACAGATTGGCGCATTTTCTGGGCATTAATCGGTTCCCGGCAAGGAACCCGGTCTTATGCTGCGCGACGAATGACAGTTTTTAAATCTAAAATTGTATCGTTCTTCTTGAGGGATTTAGTACGCTCAAGTCTCATTTTCAGACAACAAACAAAACTATATTCACAAATTAGAATTCAATTTTTTGCCCTGAACGTTTTGGATAGGGAAAATTATATTTCATTTTTATAATTAAGAGCGGAGACTACCGCTGATCATTGGCAAAATATTTTCACTGAGAGTGGCAGAATTAAGTGGAAGATAAATTTAAAAACACTTAGTGATATTATCAGTGGAAATAAGGATTGTGCTGTTGAAAAAGTCTCATTTCTTATTGAGGTTACCATTTTTTATTCATGGCAGCAAAAATTGAATCTAATAATTTTTAATGGGATAGCATGTCAATAAATTTTAGTAAAAATGCAGCTCTGCCCCAAACTGCATAAAAAACTATTTCTCGTGTTGCTTCCAGTATCGATAATTGATATATTGACTTTTAAAAGAATTCTATTTCTTATGTCATAACATTTTTGATTCTAATAAAATACCGTAACCATACTTATCCTCGTAAAACTAAATACTGTATAGGTGTCTGAAGTTGGTGCTATAGGGCTCAATCAACCCGAGAGGTTTTATTTAGAGGGAAATACTGGCGGGCAAATTAGGTCGATTAAAAGGAGGGTTGTGAACAAGCCTCGTCATTTCGTTGAAGGAGAATCGGGTTTCACGTCGTCTTGTCAGCATTTATTTTTTATTTAATATTTTTATTACCGCGTTGGTTTGCGGTCTAATGCCTGGGTACATCTGACGAGGGATTCCTAAAAAGGGAAGTTCGAATGCAGTCGGGTGACTGATGAGCGATAACGATGTCCTTATGTGAGGCTTGAAATTGAGGATTGTGTCGAACGCGGATGTCGGAGGTGTTCGAAGGACGCATTTTCTTGGCGTTTCTCGTCGTGTATCAGTCGCAACGGATCTTTGTCTGTGCTTGGTGTCGGCGTGGGTAATCTCAAGCTGACATCGACTACACGTACTCCCGAGGCCGAATCGCCTGCCTTTCTGGTAACGAGCGCCGAGGGTTTTGAGTTATAAAAAGAAGAAGAAGCAGAAGAAGAAAAAAAGTCGAAACCCGGCGATCCCGTGGAGGCTCTTGCGTATCTTTCGTCTGCCCGAGGACAGCCTTGAAATACTTCCTTCCTCGGCATCGTGGACACATGCATTTGCTTCGGATCATCTTTGTTTATTCCTTGAAGGAGCCCACTTAATTCGAGATTCGTGCTCTGGAAATTTCCAGCCCGCCTCCGAACTGAAATGTTAAACTCAGGTCAGGACAGGGCTGGAGTGATGCTCTATAGGTCGTTTGCCTGTCTGCAAATGGCGGTATATGTCAACGCATCGTGCACAAATTTGGCCTCGGGTCAGCGATGTTTATTTCTGAAAAAGGAAAAAAAAATCGGTGTAATTTCGAAGCCATATAGAGTGAGACTTCTTTGGGACCGAAGCAGTTCATTATTAAAGAATTCCAGAGCCATACGCTCTTCACCTAACACGACATTTTAAGTGGTGATTTTCTCCAGATCAACATTTTTTTTTCGTTGTCCCATCATACCAGCTTATTTATGTGAAGTCCTGTGCAATCATTTCTTCTGTAAGATAAGTTTCTTTAAAGATAATTATTAGTTCCTCGTATATGTGAAGGCTCACATTTCCGGATAAAATCTTTACCCTCGAAAACTCCATCACACCTGCGAACAATGTTGAGCTGAAGACATTATTCCGACTTGTGGATGTTTGAGTGCGAAACATTACAAATTATTTCAAGCCGGATTTGCGTGATGATATTCCGCATGGATATTTACTGGGGAAAAAGTTCACTCGAATTTTTGTTAGTCTGAACCCATCATTGATGCATTTTTTTTCTGACTGACACATGGAGCGAATATGTCTCTCCTAAATGTTTAAAAACCCCATTCAGTACGACATCCTATTCACCGTAATGCGATATACATACGAATAAATGAAGGGTTTGCTCGTGTCAACGTCGTGGGCGTAATTCAATAATCGGGTTAACGCCAGTCAGTTTATTTGCACAGCTGCATTATCAAAGTGTACAAGTATGATGTAAATTGAAGGGTTTTCCGTGTATGCAGTGAAACATGCACTCGAGCAATTCTTGTATCTAAGAGAAAGTTACAGTATATTAAAAACGAATAATGGTTCGGAAGGTTTCCATTCTTGCTCTTTGTTTGCTCAAAACTGTCTTTGATTGATGGAGTTACACGTAATATTTTACGGAGGAATATTGCATCTTTTTCTGATCATTGCTGCTGTCAATTTTTTATTGCTCCCGGTGCAAAAAGAGGATACACCTTCGACTTTTGCATTATTTATGCGTTTTAAGGCCAGCGTAAATGCAACGCGGTATTTCTTTGAGTTGGAAAACGTTCTCGGTCAGAATGTCTCACGTCTTATTTTTGTGAAAAATGATTTTGATGATGCGAGTTTTGCCCCTAGCACCGCATCTCGTTTCCAGCATTTCAATGCATCGAATGAAATCTTTTTAAGGGTTTTTATGTCGTTGAATGTGCATCACTTGGACGACCGACAATGTTCCGTTTTGCAAAGGACAGTGAATTTCTTCCAAATTAAGTTGAAGTTCCCATGTTTCAAGTACGCCAAAATAGGAATTTTTGCATAAGTTTAAATTCAAGTTCCCGAAGGCAAATTTAAAGTTTTTAAAGCTAGTTCATCGCGTGACAGAAATGAACTTTTCTTCGCATTGAGGATCCAGTTTGCATGATTTTAGGGGTTACTGTATTATCAGTATTGAAGGTGGCATAGAGATGGACAGTGTCCTTAGAAATGAACATAATACACTGCACCAACTCAGCACCCAGATCGTTTCTCGCCGAGCCCCTTTTGTCGCCTGGCTCCGTGTACATGTTTGTGACCCCTTCATGCAACCTATCTTCTATTTTTATTTTCATTTTATTTATTTTTTTGTTGTCTCCTTGTTGGGTGTTGCCCAGTGGCTGCTGTCAAGTCGTTTTCGCGTCGCGCCTTTCAATCTGACGCCGCTTATCTTCGTCCGTAAGACACGTCATTCGTAATGGATTACGAGTTAAGCTTCAGTTAAGAATTTCTTCCTTTTTTTTCGTTCATGTTCGGCTGATTCTTCACGGCGAGACTTGCCAGACTCACTTTTCTTCGTCGGATTTACGATGAACCCTCGGACCGTAGACGGTTTTTTACTGCTGGGAGACTGCTTTTATTCCGTTTCTTGGGACGAGCTTCGTGTCACCCGGAGTTTGAGTTTCCATTAAGAAAGTCTCCGGTTTCCCTTTTGGGTCTCGCCGGGATTCTGGGCTTACTTACGAGATGAACCAAAATCAAAGGAAGAATTCATCAACTGAGTAATGTAATACAGAACTTCTGCTTCGGCCAAGTATTCTTGGCTGGGTTTAGAATCATTTACAATTTACTGAACAGCTAACGAAGTTGTTTCACACCACTCTTCCACATTTTCAAAGTTTCGTTGGATAAAATAAAAAAAGGGATTCTTATGAATAAATGTTTGCTCCGTGCTGAAAAACAGAGGGTCCATGTTCGGGATCTTCTGAGGCTATTTTACATATGGACTCTCACTCTCTACACAAAGATCTTGTCTACAACGATATTTTCTGTTTAACGAATATTTCTTGGACCCATAGGGTTCTCCCCTCATGTTATATGAGGTTCTCTTCAGCGATTTTTTTTCTGCTCCCTTGAATTTCTTGGTGGAGAGAAAGAGTCCGCCTGTTTTGGCCTCCAACCAAAGATCGAAATTTCTCGATCGTATGTGTGCTGATTTTGTTTAATCGCTCGACAAATGGAAACGAATGATTGTCTTAATTATTATTATTTTTTATTTGTTGTTGTGTTTTACAGGCATGTAGCGAATTCACGACACACGTGATGAATTTGCTGCGTGAGCAGAGCCGAACTCGCCCGATCACACCAAAAGAGATCGAGCGAATGGTCCAGATAATCCACAAGAAGTTCCAGTCCATCCAAGTACAACTGAAGCAAAGCACATGTGAAGCCGTCATGATTCTGCGCTCGCGATTTCTCGACGCCAGGTTCGTCTCATTCCCTTTCTTCGAAGAAAAAAAAAATTGCTCGATATTTGCCAGTCCGCGTACGTTCAACAACAAAAAAATGTTTGACTGTTCAACTTGTTCGAAAAATAATCGAATTCGATTCTTGACCCGACCGAACGCAATTCATCCGGATAATTGATTTTCTGGATCAAATTCATTAATTAATCGTAAACTTGGGCGAAGAGAAATCGCTAAATTTTGCGGACAGGTGCAAGTTATTGGTCTTAAATGTATTCCAGGGAATATTTCAATGTTTCTCCAGTCTAATTTTCAAACTTGGGCGAAGAGAAATCGCTAAATTTTGCGGACAGGTGCAAGTTATTGGTCTTAAATGTATTCCAGGGAATATTTCAATGTTTCTCCAGTCTAATTTTCAAACACGTGTCCATTTGGAATCCTGAGAATGTGCTTCGTTGATCTAGCATTCAATCTGTGCGTTTCAGTACCAAACTCAAAAGAGAGGCTCCATTATGTAGACCAATGTGATGAGGTTTATCTCAACCGCTAAAATTGACATTTCTTTATAGTCTTAGCGAGATCTAAGTGAGTCAAATACCATTTCTGGATCAAATTCAGTTTTTAAAAAGCGCTCTATCACACCAAGGTATTCGTATTATTTCTCGGAAAGTTGAAGCTCAACTCCTCGCCTCCAAGCGGAAATTTCTTCCTGAAAAATTCGCGTGCTGCTTCGATGTAATTTTCGTAACACTCAAGATTCACTTGAAACTCTCAGAATGCGCAGATTGATCTGATTATCGATGAATGAAGCAAAAATTCGACGAAGAATGAACAGTACCGCGTTAAAGTAAGATGAGCGTTTAACTCAAGTGTGAGTAATTCGATTATCGTGGCGAAGAAATCCAAGTGTTTATTTTTCCGTCCCCGGTCTTGTTTCTCCTCTAGTTAAAAAATTGCGTTAAAAATACAGTATCATGATCAAAGATTTGAAATCATTCATTTATAATCGACAAATTTCCTCGCCTTTCGTTGAGTCTAAGCAATTACGGAATTCATGTCGAGCACTAAAAATGTAAATGTTGTGACCGCAAAATCCGTTTCTTTGCCGATTTTGTGTCTTGGTCATAGTCTTAGTCTTAGTCTTGGTCACGTTGCTCCTCGAGTAAATGATGGCATTCGATGTAAACCATGGCTCACTTGTATAAACTCAGGCATTCTTTTAATGAAGTACATCTTTTATTGGAGTATCCATTGTAGAACATTATGTCCAGCGTGTGAAGTTTGAGTTTCATGGCCACGAAATCAAATATCTTCCTGAACTTCGAGGAAACGATGGCGTTTATAGAAACAAAATCATGCATGGAATAAAGGGCATTATTTTAAATTTGAATTTTCGATAAATCAATTAGTTTAAATCCTTCATTTGAGTCTCGAGTGTTACACAATACCCGTTTCAAGCAGCAACGAACATTTGATTATCCTCGGCAACTTGATCCGAGTGTCTTCGTCGTATTGAAGGAGTTCTTCTTCGTCTCTCCTCCTTGTCTCCAGTCCATGTTACTCCTCAAAGGGGGGGGGGGGGGGGGAAGGATGGGGTGAAAAATACGTGGGGTGCGGGGGGGGGGGGGGGGGGGGGGGGGGGAAGGATGGCGTGAAAAATACGCAGGAAGAAGCCGGGGGTGTTCTGCGAACCAGGGGGGGAGTGGTTGGGATTTATGGTTCCGGTAAATCTCGGCGCCTTTGTGCGCTTCGGACGCTAAGGGGGTCTCTGGGATACACGCGAGCGTCGCCTTTCGGATGTGGTCCAGGAAATTGAATGCGACCGAGAGGATTTTTGCACTGCGTACATGAATGTAAACCTGGAGAAGGAAGAAGAAAACTCACTGACGGATCCCTTATCCGAATGCGGTGCCGGGTCGCAAAGCCTTCTTGCTTCCGTGATAGCCCGAGCGAAAGGGGGGGATGGCATTGTCGGAATTGAGCCCCGATTCTTCCCTTTCTGTACGTCAGCGAAAATTTCTCCCCATGGTTTCCATTCAAACAGGAAATTACTATGTGGATTATTGCTTCTTTGCACAGCATGTTCCACGAATTCCGTGTGTGTGTGTGTGTGTGAGAGAGTCTCTCGCTATGTGCAGGCAACTTGAGAGCTGAGACGGTTTTGGAAGTTTCCGCACCGCCTGCGGGAATCTTCTCATCCAGTAGATTTGTTTCAGATTTTCTCAAAACTCCGTTAAAATTCTTGCAGCCTTGACAGATTTACGCAAGTACAGCATAGATAAAATTTTAATCGTTGGCATCCTTTTAAAGAGGAATATCGACGCATATGCCGCATAAAAATATTGAGGAGAAAATGCCGTTTCCACTGACAAAAATCCGGGTGGCAACGTTGAAGGCGTCCATCACAGGAAAATACAAACCCGTCCCTGCAGCCCTCAAAAAATATTTTCCAATGAATAACATATGTCAATTTTGAGTGATCATATCAGAAGAGAATTTATACAGGCCATATGAATTGCTGTAGCAATATTTGAGAGAAAAACGCTGCTCGTGCAAGAGAATAAACGGGATTTGCTTTCGGACTGAGTAATTTTCACCAACGGGTTCTCCTCGTTCGGAAATTATCTCGCTGTGGAATAACACTCAGCAGTTTTCCAGCTGAAAAAATGCTTCATTTTTCCGAATCTTTTGTTCAATTTTTGAAATCTGCAACAGTGTACAAAATCTTGAGACATTCTCTTGTTTGAAAGCCGAGTCGGTGCGGTTTATGCGTGAATAACGCAGGTATAGGTCACACCGGCTCTTTTTTTTTCGGAGGATTCTTTTCGCTGGAAAAAATTGCGGCTTATAGTCGACGGAATACGGGTATTGTCAAGCGAATGAGTTGGAATATGAGGCTTGGAAATTGAGGCTGGAGCAGTACTGAAGTGTGGAGCCCGGAGATCCTGGGTTGGCCGCAGTCTTGATTTTGACATTCCCCAGCGGAGCCGTAATTCATATCACAGTCGGCTTTCCGAGTGCCGTCAAAACGGAATATTTCATTGGAAGAGCCCGCGCTAATTCTGAACCCTCTAAAGTCAAGGAATCCCATTCAGACCCAAGAATAATTGCGGAGACGAGGACTTATCCGTTTTCATCCCGTTAGCAGGCTCGCTCTTTCCTTTTTTTTAGGTGTATTTTCTTTTACATATTCGTCTGCGGAAGAAATAGCGCATGTTCTTCTTACGGGACGAGCATTGAAATCAGAGAGAGGATGAGGGAAATTCGTAGACTGGAGGGAGGAGTTTTTCTTGGCTGTGTCGCGGGTTGTGTTTTGTGTCTGTCAGCGGAATTGGCAATTCCTGCGGTCGCGTCGTGGGACATGGCTGTCTGCACATGGCCCACCCTGGTTCCCTCGTAAATCCGTTCGACGGATGAGGAGTCTCTGGAACCGTCTGCTTCGAAAATTTTGCCCCTTTTTTCTTTGCTTTGAACATGTGCTGTATTTCCTTGCTCTTGTTTTTCTTTCTTTCCCCGCAAATTCCACGATGATCCGTTTTCTTCCCGAAAGTGAGAGATACGTTAGCCGAGGAAGGAAGATTTTTTTCAGGGGAAAGACTCGTCGATCGTTCAGGAAGTATAGGATGCACAAGATCATCTTTCGAAGAATGAATGAATAAATGAAGGAAAGGAAAGAAAAACTAGCAAATTTTCGAACATTTTTCTCACCTTTTCAACAAGTTTTTGTGTACCGAAGAATTTCTCGATTCAGAATTGAAGACATCTCAGTTCTTGAAACGGAAGACAAGACGAATGAAATGAAATTTAGTGAATAAACAGCATTTGATTTTGGCATGGAAATGATAATTTGGAGAAAAACGGATGCCTTAAGTTAGTATTGTGCGATTAAGGCTGTGAGTCTTTTCCTTTATCGATGAATTCTCAATGTTTGTACTTCAAAATTTTAGTATTGTATTTATTTTGCGGAATACTTCTGTTGGGGCCTTTTTATCGAGTTTAAAAGGCTAGTTTGATTCACAAAAACGAATTTGTCGAGACAATCTTCCGGTGCTTTAGCTGGATACTTGCAGTGAGTAATTAAATTGAAGAAGGAGTATTTTTTCATTTTACCGGATTTCTCTTCTTTTTGAGAAAAATTTAAAATAGCAGAAGTTCGTTTTATTTTACTTCTGCACATTTTTAGTCTTAAAATGAAGATTAAGGTTCGCAGTATTGATGCACAAATTAAATTCGACGAAGTCAGCGTCATTGCTTTCGTGCTCTTCATTGCATCGCATTTTTCACTGTCAAAGTCAACTGCTGCTGAACTGAACATAGTCTTTGTAATTCCTTGCGCATTTTCCCTAGGCTCAAAAAATAAAATACGGATAAGACTTTAAAATCGACTTTCGGGGGGAAATTTTTGGCTCGCCCTGACATGGCCCAGCGTGTTTGATTACGAAATGCTGTCAAAAGTGTGTTCAATATTGGCATGATGGACGCTGGGGATATCGTATATGCGGGGCCACGACTTTCCAGCCGGATGACGCGCGAAATTTGGAAGCTGAAGGCCGAAATCGCAATATGTTCAATATGTTTTCCCCCCGTCGTAATTTCAAGTCGTTCCTCTCTTCCGAGAGCGAGGCTGCGAAAGTCTTGGAAGTCATGTTGTAGCCTCTTGATGCATAATTTTCTCGAGAATCACCCTTGAAATTTACGCGATTTCGGGCCACGATTTTCATCCCAAAAATTGCTCCAAAAACTACGAGAGCGGCTCTTTATACGAAACATTTTAGGATGTAGTATATCGCATCAAGTAAGAGGTAGGACTTGGATTATAAATCATGTAGATGGAGAGAGATCAGGTCAGTGGGAAATTAGGCTGACACAAAACCTGACATCGGAAAAGCACCCATGGGATTTTTTCCCCGGGTGTTTTTGTTTTGCGTTTTGTTGGCTCATTGCAGTATCGCATGCCTTCATGTCCATCAATCCTATGTAATCTTCATAAAATTCAAATATTTATGATATTTCGCAGAGAAAACTCTGTTTCATGGGGATATCAGACGCATTTCTCTCCTAACAACTGTCCAAAGGTTGCCATATTATTTCGGCAGTACAGAGCACGGATTCCCAGCTCATTTTGAAGTGTGAACGCAAAAAGAGGACTTGAAAGGTATTGATTTCTGAGTTGTTGAAAAAAAAATATATGGGTATCTGGAAAGTTGAAGAAACCCCGACGAGGTCATCGAAATTCCGGGTGCAATATCGGAACTCCGGCGACGCGAAATGGGAGGGAACCGGACCGGAAAATATTCAGAGAATCTCGGCACGGGAGACATTAATGCTTTGCCTTGTTTCTTTCGCCCGGGGATGAAATGCCTCCAGGGTTTTCTGCTTCCAGGCAGGCCTTTTCATTTTTTTTTTCTTCTTCTTCTTCCTTTTCTGCACAAGTGCGTCTGGAAAGCGCGGAGGGATCAGTAGCAGGCGAGCAGCAGCTGGGCGGATGGCAAATCGCCAGGGACTCCGCTTTTCATTCGTTTCTTGGCAGGATCGCTGGGGAACTGAGGGAAGAAGAAGAAGGGAAGCACACACATTGGAGGAAAAAAAAAGATGAGGAGGGAAAAATAAAAGAGAGCAGGATAGAGCAGAAACTGCGTCCGTCGTCTGGAATACTGGGTGGGGATAAATAATACGAGATGTGTTGCTCTGCGAGGGCTCTTGAGGGAGCTCATAGCGGGAGAAAAGACCGTGATCTCAGCGAAATGAAAAGCTCTGCCATTTTATTCCATCCTTGAGCGGTGTTCTTCCTCTTCACTCGCCTATTTTTTTCTGTTCAATTTTATTTTTTTTTTATTTTATCAAGTTGTGCTTCCACGTTGCTCAAGGGGTCCATTCTTTTCAGCTGTGTGTCTGTCTGTCTCCTGGGTCCTCGTTTTCATGGTCTTCGCCCACCCCACCACCCCCTTTTTTGTTCTTTTGGAAAATGTCCTCAATCAAATACTGTTTATCCCTCTTTTCTCTCATTTTCTCCTGATGCTCCAACTGCGATGGTATTTTTGAAATCAACGTCTGATTAATCCGCGGTATCCGCATTTTTACGTGTTTATTCTAACTAGGTCTTCTCGTGATTATGCCTCTGATGAATTTTGGATCTTATATAACATAAGGGAAGCTATTATCAACCTCTATTTTGGATGCTAATTTAAATGAAGCACCTTTCTGCTTCTCTTGTTTCATTCTGTCATTTTGATAAAAATTAAGTTTTGTACTGGTATCCCAAATGAAATGTTAATGCGATCGTCACTCGTGATTTCAGATCTTTGCGTTGAGAGGGTTTTTCTTTAATGCTGGAATTTTCCACAAATTCTTTCCTATCATAGCTAAGAGCGTATGCTGCATTTTTAAATCTCAAGCTGAAATCTGACAAGAAGGAAAACATTGATCAGTTTAACTACAAAAATGTCTCAGATAGCTTAGTTCTTTCGGCTGCGAGATATTGGGATGCCTTCGACGTTGAGAAAAGCGCTGCTCGTTTGAGTTATTCGATTTCACAAGTTGGAACGTGATGATTTTGCCAAAGAAGGTCGTGGATGAAAGCAGCATACCATATGAAGGAGCACATACGAGGAATACAGTATTGTGATGGCTTTCTCAGTGGTGTTAAATTATTAGTTTTTTTTTTTGTGCCGAATTTTCCGAATTGGGATCCTCAAATCCGCTTAATATATACTGTATATGTCTTTTTATTCAAATTGAGATTTTACAACTTTCTTAACATTTTGCATTGCCATTTTTTTAATTTTAGAGATCAAAATAAGTATTTTTCTTCTTTAAATTGGAACATGGTTGTCAATCTGGAAAATTGACGGATTTATGATTCGTTAAAAAGCCTCTCGACTGCCTACAAACCCATAAAACATAAGACGTTCGTCTTCGAGGGAAATTTAATTTTCTTTCTTTCATCGGTCTTTGCTGTCAACTATCCGTCGTCCCCGAATTTAAACTTGGTTGATTAAAAATATGATTAGTGTTCAGATCATTGTCAAATTTAGTACGTTGATATTCATTCATCGCAACACAGTAAGGATTCGATCCACTAAACTTATGAACCAACTCTAGTATACACATGTTTATGCTTATTTTTAGTTTTTGCGTTATAAAGAGGGGGGAGGTGGAAGGATGAGCAAAATGAGAGAGAATGTTCGTGAAAGTGGACCATCGGAGCGGAAAGCGTGTTTTGCGAAGCGAGGGAAGAGCGTCGTGACCGTATTGGGAATGGTTATGGGGACGAGG
>CAJPEX010004665.1:0-20303 GCA_905338405.1 Notodromas monacha | reverse complement strand
TAGGGATCATATTTCATCTTGATATTTTTGATTATTTATTTTATTTTTGCTGTCGCAGGGTCAAGCGTGAATACTGACCTTGTTTCCGCGAGACACGGATCTTCACTCAAATATTATGCTTTCGATCTTTCAAGCCATATTCAGTCGCCAAAAATCGAGGTCCATTAAATTGCTTGTTCCACGAACGTTCTCGTCGACCGTCCACGTCGATTTCGATGACAAATTATAACAATTTCATGGACTTGAGAGGGTTAGTTTATAATTACAGTCAGCAGTTTGGCAACCATGTGTTGGGTAGATGCGGATGAACGAAAATTTTATGGAGTACAGTACTGTACAGTAATTGCATCGTATATCACTTTTAGGCCATATTTAAATTTATTCTTTCACACAGCATTCTGTATGATAAAAAAATAGGCCAGTCATTTTTTTCTCCGTAATCCTGAGTTTGAAGTTCGTTTTAAAATTCCAAATGCCGATCAAGAAGTTCCGCAAGTTCGGGGGTCCAATTAAAAATGAAGACAAATTAGCGAATTACTAAAGGATAGGTTTTTTTAGTATTGCTACCAATTTGGCCGCGAAACCAGGTTGTTTATTGAAATGGCTTGATACTGCGATAATTTCGAATCTTTTACATTCTGAGATCAATGAATTCCGTCCAAGACGTCAATTTTTTCCAGCCCGAAAGATTGCAAAAAATTAGAACTCCTACTGTATTTTTCATAGCTAATCGAGCTATATCGCTATTCATACCACAGCTGAATCGTCGGCAATTTTTTTTCAAGCACAATTCGATGCCAAAATGTTTCAGTAGCGCATCAGTCAAAGACTCTAGCATCGGTTTCAGATTTAAATTTCCCGAACATGGAGCAAAATCGAGGATGTCGTAGTAAATAAGAAACATTCACAAAATCGTACTTTTCAAATGAATATAGAAATGAATCCATTTTTCTCCTTCAGCTATAAACCGCAGTTCGCCTCGAAATTGTTTCCCGGAGTCCAGGGTAAGAAGGGATTAGTCGGCTTTGCAACAAAAGCATCTCCTGAAAACTCTCATGAATTCCACGTAAGTAACGCGACCTCGTCTCATCCCAGCCGGGAAAGGAAATGGATGTTCGGAGGAAATGTACGTTTTCTTCCGACCGAGGTCACCGCTAAATTAATAATCACCCCAGAAAACAGAGAAAAAAAAAGAAGCAGACTTATATACCGACACCGCTGGGAAATAATGGCAGCGTCACGCGACGCACTCAAGGGGAATTGTTCTCGCTTCTTTACTCAAGCTTGCTCGCATTATTCCAACTCTTATGTCCCCTTTTTTTGTGTATTCCTTTGCTTGCCGTCGTCTTGTATCTGTTGTTTTGCTATTTTTAGGAAGACCTTTTATGTTATTCCTCTGGGGGACATCTTCGTGACCCGAGCCAGTGCCTTGAACAAAAATGGGAATTCCAGAGAAGAACGAGAGAAACGCCTCGAATCTTGACAAAATGTCACACAATCGACGATCAAAAGAACGTAGGAAATACGATTTGCTCAAAGGTCTCGATTCAATCGTTCTTGAACATCATCGTTCTTTTATTTCAAGTTTTCTGGATTTTCAAAAGCTTTGTTCAGCTTAGGAACGAAGAGACTAAACCCAGCGTCAACATTGCTCAAACCAAAATTTACTGGAAGCTCAAGAAAGTATACGTTCTCCGCTCAAGTTTAAAAAAAATTATATGACTATTTGAAAAAATGAATTCGATGAATTGGGAGCAATTATTCCTGAGAGCAGTTTTCACAGCAAAAACAAAAAACGAATTGTTGTTTTTTTCAGATGAGGACTTTCGACCGACGTAGAGATATTGGCAGAGCAAAATTGAAGGGAATTTATCACTATTTACAAAAATGGTAACTTCCCAAACTTGGGATTCCGTTAGATAGAACTTCGGATTGAGGGCAACGCACCAGAATTGCTTCGTAATTCAAAAAATCATAGATTCGACATCGCGGCACAAATTTTGAAAAATTTCACTCTTGAGTACAAATAAATGAAAGGTATTCTAAAATTGATCAATATACATTCGATTACGAAAAAAATTTCGACTTTTGAGAACAGGTGCTGGGCTCAAAGCAATTCCCATATGAATTTGGTCCCGAGATACTTTTCCTAAACTCAATTATCCCTGCCGTTCTCTACCCAACTTAGTTCCAAGACCCGATTTCGCAAATTGCCCCAGCGATTTCTCCCCCACCAAAAAGCTCGTAAAACTGAATTTTTGCATAGAATGAACAAGAGAGACTCACTTCAGTTCAACGTTCATTTCGAAGCAGAATAGAATCATCACAACAGAGAATACAATTCGGGAAGCGTCCTAGCTCATGCCCCAACCTCGAAAGCCATCGACTTTTTATTTCATTTTGCTCCGAATCCACAAAAATTTGCAATTACGTGATTCTTGCGACTTCAAAATTTTTTTGAGCATTTTTGAAACCAAATCGAAGTATGAATTTGATTTTTAAAAGCCTTATTTTTACATGGAAAATGCAATCGTTCCATTTCGAAAACGGAGGAAGGTATTCCGGCAGAAAGGATCTTATCTCTAATTTAATTACATCCCAAGAGAACGAAGCCTCTAAAAATCGTTTACTCAAAGCACTTGAAATTGGACTGCGATTTCTTCATTTTTGCATAAGAAAATACTTCAGAAAAACACGGAAATGTTGGTCTCTTCCTGTGTTCAGTGGCACGTTCAAGCACATAAGGGATGTTTTTTTTTCAAGTTTCGACCGGATTACATTTAGGCTTTTTCTCTCTTTTCGTCATGGAATGAGTCTCAAGTTCGAGGACATCTGAAAGGATATCATCATTTTTTGAATACCTTTGGCCTGGATTTTCAAAAATTCTCTCCAAGATTTTCTGCGAATTTGAGGCTTCCAACCCTCTCATAATCGACCATGAACGAAACAAGGTCGCAACAAAAGCCGCTAATTCAACGTCGGTCAAAATGTTGAGGTAACATCAAAAATAGATACTGTGGTTTTATCACCGTAAAACCACATTGATGCCAATATGCACCTTCATTTATTTGTTTCTTGAAATGAAATGGGTCTGCTTGCGAATCGAATTACGTGCGTCAAAAAATAAAATAACAACTCTTACGTCATAGGGACAAGAAAGCAATCACTTCACACGAAAATATCTCCAACAACATTTATTGCGATTAAAAGCAGGAAGTAATGACTCTATAATTACCTTCTCATCAGAATTAGGCTCACGCTTACTCTTGAAAAAATATCCAGCTACTTCCTCAGCACGTTTACACTTCGCATTGACAGTTTTCTCATAATCTGGATTTGGCATTTTAGATAATGTTTCAAAGTTATTTAAAGAGATAAAGCTGCACTCCTCTATTAAATGTGTCATTGAGATATTTGACATTTGAACACGGTTTTTGTCAACCACGTTATACGAGGGTTGTCCCAGTTGGACGCGACCTCTGATATATTTAGTAGGTGAGATTGTAAAAAAAAATCATGACATAGCCCATGATGCTTTGAAGTTCTGGGATTTTTTTCGGATTAAAAAAAAGTTCTTCAATATGCTGCATGATGATGACAGAGAACTTTCCAGTGATCACCAGAGTTCTCCGCCTATGTCACAGAAAGTGCTAAAAATTTGTCAGGGTGGCTAAATAGCCCATTATTCTTTCTAAATTGTAGATAGTGGTCGAAACAACAACAATATACAATTTGTAAGCTGGCCTGACAAACTTTCATCATCCTGTAACATGGGTGGAGAACCCTGTTTAAAAATGGAAAGTTTTCACCCATCATCCTGCAGTTAATTGAAAAAAAATGTTTTTAAAATCCGGGAAAAACCCCCAGCCTTAGAACATCATGGGTTATGTCATGATTTCTTCGAAATCAAACCCACTCCAAAAGCATCATAGGTCGCGTCCAACTGGGACAACCCTCGTACACTACGAGTACAGCATTTCACATGCCATCGATTCTACCACGCGCTCCGATTTTCTGTTCCTCAAAAATTGAAGCGAACAGCATTTTAATCTTACACTGTATTCCGTATATTGGATGCGCGTGCCAGCATTTGAATCTTACACTGTATAATACTCCGTATATTGGATGCGCGTGCTGAGGTAATTTAGTAGAACTTGGAGGTTGAAAATGTATATGGTCAGACGGCTTCCAAGCACCACTAACCCGACTATAGTGAGCCAACATCCACCCAGTTTATCACCGGCAATAGCGACTTTGGGGCTCGTCACGAATTTGCCCGCCGGTGCCTGAGTAATCAAGTCGTTGCCGCCATCGCGAAGACGCACACCCAACAAACCCAGGCAGGCGTACCTGCCAAATAAACTCCCTGTCGTTTCCTGGTCAAATGAAACAAAGGCACAAAAGGGGGGGGGGAAGGAAACAAGAAAATCTCCTCGACTCTTCCCTTCCACTGAGATTCTTCTCTTTCCGCATCAGGTGCAGGCAGAAAATAACGCCGGACCTTCGGCAAACACGTACGAGAAGACATTTTCTCGGCCCAAGGCCCGGTGAGAATCACTGTACTGTATACAACATTCAAACCTCCGCTCGTCTCGGGGTCTCATGAAAAGAAGCTCGGGGCACGAAACGACCCTAAAACCAAACCCTGACAACACGGGGAAAGAAAACACGCACATACACGCAAGAGAAACCAAATGCAATTTCTTTTTCATGTCTAAGGAAACATTTACAGTACAATGTATACTCTTTATTCGGGACCAGGAGATAATTGTTGAGTCAACGCACGACTTTTCTTGTGAAAATCACGCAATAAAAAAACTTCAGCTTCAACTCATACACCAGCATTTGGAAATTATTGCTAAGATTCATCCAACAGAAATTCACATTTTATCATATAAAGGACCTAATTATCAGCATTCTCTCACGTATAAAAGTATTGCGTAGTATATTCTCAAAAATCAGAAACAATAAAATAATATCCTTAAAGCGTCCGATGCGTTTGGACGCTATCTTGATGAATTAGAAATCGAAAAAATAGTAATTGTATCGTACCGGAAGAGGAAAATGAGCAATTTTACCGTAGTATCCACGCGAATGCCTTAGGTGATTATTATTAAAAAGTACTGTACGTGCATTTTCAGCTCTATGACCTGAAGAATAATTTTGTAGACGAATCTAAGGCCCAGGTCGTGTCACTATTTACCTTTGTGTGTCAACAGCTTTATTCAACGTGTTGTGTAAATAAATCCAACGATTGTCCATGCTCATTAGAATATTTCATGAAATACAATGCTAAAATGAAGATTTATTTTGGTTTTGAAGTTCGCAAATTCAGTGCCCCGAAATCATGCGTTCATTTAGATCAAGTTTTAAACTCATCTTATTAATAAAAACGACTATGTGCTGACAACAGTGCTTTTCGAGGTGAATTTTTGAACCTCGAATTAAATTAACGTACAGGCACCATACCTTGCATCGTCGTACATGGATATCGACTTTTGTACGTTAAAAAAGAAAATATATGTGTCTTACACCTATATTAACTTAAGAATGGCGACCTTGAACAATGATGTCCGTCGACGTCTACGAGTTTAGCACCGTATCGGCAAAAGGATGCCCGACAAAAAATAATCAAGCGAAATCAATAAGAAAATAGATATCATTCCTAACATCATTCGCTAATCGGTCAACAGTATCATAATGTGCATCGAAGTCCTAATCATCGAATATGCTATACAGAAAGTGCCCGAGCTTAATAAAAAAATATTCGATCTCTTCCCTCGGCATGGATAAGAGGAGTGCGCGTCTTCCGTCGTCGTTTTCATCGCCACCGTTGATGTCGACGTCGTCGCAGGCTGTGTCAAATGAACCAAGAAGAAGAAGAAGAACCCTATACCCCTCCCCCCCCCCCCCGGGGCACAGAAACAAGGCGCATGCAATTACCAGGTCACGTCGAACACAGCAGAGCAGGGCATAACATAGCAGAGCAGGACGCGAGAGGCTCGCAGCGAAATTACGCACATGCATAATTAACGCGGCAGTCAACTCCGACATTTCCTTCGCTGGCTCCTCGGAAGAAGAAGAAGAAGTCACCAGCTTTGTACAATGGCTTCTGCATGCCAAATTCTCGCTACACGCGAATGCGGTTGCACGAGCGTAAAAATTTAACGTGATCTAATGATGGGAACTGGGAAGCCGAAAGCTTGTGAATTCGGACGCGCGCATTTTCCAACAAAATGTAGATTGACCTCGTTCATTCCTCCGAGTTAAAAGAGAAAAAAAAAACAGGAAAGTTTAGGCCCTGAAATCATGAAAGTTCAAGGAAAATTATAATACTTTAGCTGTGAATAACAATTTATTACAGTATGTAAGTTCCAGGCATGAATGAATATTGGTCGAAAGTATATTTCTGGAATTCCATCATGATCTTTTCCGCGCACCCGCGACTGAAATTCTTCTACCATTGATAACTCCGCTTCATCTCCTACCAAATAAAGCGCGTTTTTTTTTTTTTATTCACAAGCGATCAAAGGCACTGAATTCATGCACTTTCAAGGATAATTAAAACCGTTGTGATGAACAAGTAATCTAAGTCACACGCATAAATGAGTCGTGCTTTCAATTCCATAACTTGATTTCTTTGATGATCTGCATCGCAGATACAGTATAACTGACATTTTTCCGTCAATGATCCCCTTCATTTAGATTCCTAAATTAAATAATTTCCAGCGAAGAAGTTTGCGTTGAATCAAGAATGAATTTCGACGATTTTGTAAGCATAAATTTTAGAAAAATACTTTCATGGCAAACATTTCAAGAGATCAAGCCATATTTTTTTAAGGAAAGCAGGGGAAAATTGATTTCAAATTTGAAGAGCAGAGGTTGTGTCCTCGCGAAGTTGAACCTCCCTAAGTCGAATTTTGTTTCAAGTCCCTGTCTAGATTCTCTTAGAAACAATGCATTGAATACCTCTCTAGCGTAAAGTATTTTTCTCTCAAACCTCAGTAAGTCGAATTTTCTGAGGCCTTTTGGCGGTTATTTCCTTGAAATATGAAAGAGAAAATCGATGAAAATAAATCATTTCATGCATCTTGAAATGAAGTGAAAGACTAATTGAACAAATGAACCCCTGCCTCCAAGTTCAGCAAGCTGTAAACTCCTTAAGAAACAAGTTCAGGCCCAGAATATCCTCATCTACAACTTCCCAATTTTTTTTTTACTTTTCCTCACAGCAAAAATGTTTGTGTCTTTACTTAAAACCTCGAAAAATCAAAACCTCCCTAAGTCGAATTTTTTTCCTGGTCCCTAGAAATTCTACTTATAAATGTTCTAAATTTGAAACAAGCGTTCCCTTTTGTTCATTATACGACTCTCACGATCGGACCATAACGCGACTTTTCGGAATCTCGTCCAACACGGCCGAGGGAACTGAAATTGCTCATCCTCGCGAAAAATCCTTCCACACAAGGCAGCATTTTCCGGTATTCGAAAACATCGACAGAATGTGTAATAGATTTCCCATCAGTAGATTTTCAACCCAGATCATAAAAGTTTCTTTTGAAGCAACCCACATAGACTACACTGAAGAAACGCACTTGGAGCACAACGGAGTTTTCCGCGAAACGAATTGCAAGGAAAATGAAGACGCAACGGACTTGCATCGCTGACCCCATCACCAACTGCAACCACGAGGGTCGGTTCTAAAATTAATCCCGTAGCATCATTTTGAAAAATTGAAGGTGCTATATAACCTTCAATTTGAAGATTTATCATCGAAATGTGATGCACCTAAGGCTGAAAATATGCTGCAGTCTGCAATCTGCCGTGATAATTCGTGGAGTGTCACTGCAAGTACCGTTCAGAAAATGAGCCACAAAACGTGGACTCGAAGAACAGTTATTTCCGGTCATTTCACGATAATATACGGATTTTTCAAGAAATTGACTAGTGTTTTGAGCCCATTGATAATAGAAAGGATACGCGAAGTATGCAGGAATGCACTTCGAAAATGTTGTCCCAATATCAACCGAATGTTGGTTTTTACGAACTCGTGTCGTTAAAGTGACGCAACGTACATTCAAAGGTAATTTTTTGAAATGTTACTTACCCGTGCCTATTTTTTCTTCAGTCCGGCTTAGGACACACATCTTTGGAATCTAACCTCGTAAATGGATCTTACAAAAGAGGAAAAAGTCAGGAGAGGACCAAGAGGGGAAGCGGAAAAGTTTCTTTTTTTTTCGCGATTCCTGGAAAATGGGAAAACGCGGATAGAAATCGACGGGGAAATCTAACTCGACCTGAAGAAAATCGAGTCCAGCTTTTTTCCTCTTCTTCCCCCTCCACACTTCGAACCTTATTTCTTCGCATCAAATAGGTTCATCTAAAAGTTTTCAAAAAGATTCACTGCAATGATATGCTCTTAAAAAATTGCCGCAGTAAAATTACCCAAACGGACAAAATTTACAGCATACTTTTCCTCTCGGCCCGTGAGCAATAGGACAGTTATAATGAATTTGTCCGCTGTCGGGATTTTTCTATTACTCTTCGCCTTCCTTTCAAAAAAATGTGGTGTAAATTCTAATAAAAAGAATTTCAGACAAACAGGTTTCTCATGAATAACGGAGAAGTTGGGTTTGGAGAATTTTTGGCAGTAACTTGTAGGATTAGGCTAGAAAATTCGTTCGCCTCCTCAGATGGCAAGTGACGAATATTTTTCTGGATGGATTATTGTTGAAAGCAATTGTTGGCCAAGTCAATGCATTCGGCTCCATAAAATTGGACAGAATTTAAAAGATGAACTTAAATTCGAATTCAATTTCCCATTCGCTTAAAACATTCCAGGGATACTGAAGTTTCAAAAGAAGGATCGATTATTTTGAGTTCCACCCTCTGCCTTTTCAAGGGAAACGTGAAATACTGCCGTTCCGCGGAACGAACCCTGAAGAAATTAAAGAAAATTTAGAATCCTGCATTCGACATCGTATTTACTTTTGTCTTCTCGACCAAACTTCGTGACTGAACTTCACAGAGGATTTTCACCCGGGGAAGAGAAGGGAAGGATGAAAGTTGAGCCGGTGCAGGATCGCAACGGGGAATCTTCAGAAACACTGGAAGGTGATGCGAGGATCCACCGGTGTTTCACGTGGCCAGCATACAATAAGATACATCCACTAAAATCCACCTTTTTTCATCCACTACCTCTTCAGAATTCAAACCACACTCTCGTCCTCCTTCGGAAACCACTCCGAACACGAACACAGAAACGCTTCTTGCAAAATTATTCCCTCCGCAGTCCGCAGAAACACGAGAGTCATTTTTCATCGCCAGTAATGCCGTCCACCGCATTTCCAGTTTAAATTAATTTCTACAAGCATGTACTGTATTTCAAAACAAAAAATACAATACTGTATCAAATAATTAAGGAAAATTTTCTGGATTAATCAGCATGATCGCTGCATCGTAACTTATTCGTGAGTGCTTTTATGCTCTGGATTTCATCAAATGAAAAATATCCGACACGCCATTTCAAATATGTTTTCTGAACACTTTTATGCAATTAAAATTAATATACGAGGCTTTCGAAGTTTCCGAAAGCAATGCATATAATTTAGTCTAATTTTCAAATGCGCTAAATATTTGTCATCGTCGTATAGAAGATCGGAAAGATAAGTCGTTCCGTTTCCTGAATTAGGTCTTCGACACACCCCTAGAACTACTTTCAGAGCACGATTTTTTCAGCAAGCAAAAATTATGGAATGCTTGCAAAATTTTCCTGAATAGCACTGGTCAGGTTTTCATCTTTTGCATCATCGTAGCAAATTTTAGTTCGGGTAGAGATTTTCATCAGCTTGAAAATCACGCCAATTCTGGCGAAAGAATTCTCCAAGTTGAAAAAAATTGACCTCGAATGAAAATGATTTTCGAAATTTAAAAGCTTCGTGATTTTAAAAAGCAATTTCTTTTGATTCAAAAAAAATATTTAAAGTTTTAAATATTCGGGATCCTATGACAAAATGGTTTGCCTATTTACAAGTGGAAAATGTCAAAATAAAGCATGAAAACTTGCAGCAGCTGTGAAACGAGTTGGGGTGAGTGCTAAATTTTGCACTCGAAAAAGTATATAAATAAAACAAGTTTTAGCAATGGACATACAATTAAATTCAATACACCATCACGAAAGATTCTCGTGATTTTTTCGGGATCTCCAACATAGATCCCATTATTTAGAAATAATTACGCATCATTATAAAACATCGAAGCACCATTCGAGTATCCATTCCAGAGCAGCTCAAAAATCCCGAAAAATTTTCCGAGTAAAAGTACTATATAAAGATAAAATTTTACAAGCTTATCCTCGATAAAAAAAAAGCTATACTTCATCAAGCAAAATGATCTGGTGCAGGATCGCAACGGGGAATCTTCAGAAACACTGGAAGGTGATGCGAGGATCCACCGGTGTTTCACGTGGCCAGCATACAATAAGATACATCCACTAAAATCCACCTTTTTTCATCCACTACCTTTTCAGAATTCAAACCACACTCTCGTCCTCCTTCGGAAACCACTCCGAACACGAACACAGAAACGCTTCTTGCAAAATTATTCCCTCCGCAGTCCGCAGAAACACGCGAGTCATTTTTCATCGCCAGTAATGCCGTCCACCGCATTTCCAGTTTAAATTAATTTCTACAAGCATGCATTAAAAATATACAATACTGTATCAAATAATTGAGGAAAATTTTCTGGATTAATCAGCATGATTGCTGCGTCGTGACTTATTCGTGAGTGCTTTTATGCTCTGGATTTCATCAAAAATATATGAAAATATCCGACACGCCATTTGAAATATGTTTTCTGAACACTTTTAAGCAATTAAAATTTATATACGAGGCTTTCGAAGTTTCCGAAAGCAATGCATATAATTTAGTCCCATTTTCAAATGCACTAAATATTTGTCATCGTCGTATAACAAGATCGGAAAGATAAGTCGTTCCGTTTTCTGAATTAGGTCTTCGACACACCCTCAGAACTACTTTCAGAGCACGATTTTTTCAGCAAGCAAAAATTATGGAATGCTTTCAAAATTTTCCTGAATATCACTGGTCAGGTTTTCATTTTTTGCATCATCGTAGCAAATTTTAGTTCGGGTAGCGATTTTCATCAGCTTGAAAATCAAGCCAATTCTGGCGAAAGAATTCCCCAAGTTGAAAAAAATTGACCTCGAATGAAAATTATTTTCGAAATTTAAAAGCTTCGTGATTTTAAAAAGCAATTTCTTTCGATTCAAAAAAATATTTAAAGTTTTAAAATATTCGGGATCCTATGACAAAATGGTTTGCCTATTTACACGTGGAAAATCTCAACATAAAGCATGAAAACTTACAGTAGCTGTGTAACGAGTTGGGGTCAGTGCTAAATTTCGCACTCGAAAAAGTATCTAAATAAAACAAGTTTTGGCAATGAACAAACAATTAAATTCAATACACCATCACGAAAGATTCCCGTGATTTTTTCGGGATCTCCAACATAGATCCCATTATTTAGAAATAATTACGCATCATTATAAAACATCGAAGCATCATTTCTCATAGGTAAGGTCTCGTCGAGTTTTTAGGGCTTTTTAAAAGGCTCATTTTCATGATATATTTCTATTTTAAAATGTTCGAATAGGAGCTATTTTTTTTTCGATATGAAGTAGTTCGTTTTACTAGCTATATTTTCCACCGATTCAAGGGAAAAATATATTCCACGGATGCAGCTTCTGGGAATAGAGCAAAACGTAAAATCCACAGGCGATCGGATTTTTGAAGATAAAAATCACAGGACGCCCGGGATGCTAAAGAAAATCCCCTGTAATTGAGGAAATGGCGTCAATTCTACCAGCATCCACTCGGTATTAAACCTCTCCACGAACATTTTACAGTATCTTCAAAAATAATTCGGTACGATGGAAAGAAAACCTGAGTAAAATTGGGAAATGCTGATAATTTCCTAGGCGATGAATGCGGCTTTTCAGAACTCTTCGGAGGAAAAAATTCATTCAACCGGGTTAGTTCAACAATGCGAGGTTGAAAGCAGCGGAAATTGCCTGGCTTCTTGAAGCAAGGCCGGATATTCGAACCGACTGCATTTTTCCGGTGCCGATGAAACAATTAAATTTTCATTATGCCTGGCTGAGCTTCCAAATAATACTAGTAGGCTGATTCTTTTGCACTGAATCAAACGAAGATCCATAGTTTTGATAACTTTCAAAAGCAATCGGGATAGGAGTTTCTGCAGATACAAAGTCAGGAATTTCGCGCAGAAAAATCTTAATCCATACAAAACTTGTACTTTTGAAAATAGCGGGTGCCACCGAGTGCACAAATTTAACATCATCAGGCAAATTAACCCAGCTTGAAAGTCCCGGAAATTAGGCTATTTTGTTCATTAATTTTTAAATCTTACATTTTTCCATCGAAACCAAATTTCATGCTGTAAAAAAAATTACAGATTTATTCCGTTTCGCAGGATGAACATTCGAGATAGCAGATCCCATTTTGTGTAATGTCTTTCGTTTTTCCGCCAAAACACATGCGTTCTCGATGCTTTTCGTTTTGCTCCTTCGTCATTTGACAGGATCGAAATTGAAAATAACTTTTGGGAGCCTATAAAAAAAAATACTAGCTCACCGAATTTCCTCGCGGATTACGAATGCAGAGCATCAGCATGGACAATGTGCAGCAATTGCCACCCAGCCTGTCAGTTATGGAATTATTTCTTAATGAATTCAGCATGACCTTATTCGGGTCGGGACGCACTTTGTTGGCGCACAGAAATTGAAGTTGGTTCTATTTAGACAACGGACCGAAACTGCCAATTTCGCACACGCAATCGTCACACTTTTACATCGAATTTCTCATGCAAGACTCCCGCACTTTTCACATACTGTGTATAATATGTATCGTCATATACGAGATCCCGCGCCTCACCCCGACGGCATCGGGCAGCGAACTGACGAAATGCCCGTAGGATCCGGGCAGTCGGCCTGCTGGTTCCGAAGCAGAGGGAGAAGTGGGAACCAGATTCCGCCACGCCGTTTCCCGCGCTTCGCTGCCGCATCAACGTCAACTGCCCTGCCTGCTGGAATAGGTGCGACATCTATTCTACTGCAACGGAACGGGAGTTCACCCGCACGAAATTCCATCAGTGCGCTTTTCGTAATTTACTGTATTCATTCTGTTTGTCATGTCTGAGTCTGAATTGAATTTTTACAACACATAGGTGCAGTATATTTTGTGTAAGCCGGTTCACAGGAAATGCATCAAGGGTTCTCCAATGTGCGACAAATTAATCATCATTTATGGGAATGGAAAAGGCTTGGCTTGGATAGAAGTAATAGAACTATATGAGCACCATCAGCATGTAGGTACATATATTGTACACAGTAATGTATTAAGGAAGACCTGATCTCATTTGAAGCATATATTCCGCGCAGAAAAAATATACCTGATCTTAGAATTACATATTGAGTTCGATTTTTTGAGTTATTGAAAAATTAGTACAACGATATCATCAAATGGACATTATGCGCCTACATCAGGTTTCCGTTCAAACGACACAGAAAATTTATTCACATTCTCCAAGAAAGTTCAAAATTCATTCAATGAACAAACGCTATAAGAATAAATATAGTAATTATTCCTTGCGCTGTATAATATTATATTTCACGCATTTTAGAATTGCCTTAAAGATTAATCGCGAACATTATTAACTGTTCAGAGCGTCTGAAATAACGCAACATTCTTTTCGAGTAGTAGGCACATGATCTTGTTAAAGTCGAGCCAGTTGAGAAAAAAAATTTCGTGACGCTGGAGCACTTGTCACATTTCATGGCATTAAATATTTATTGCAGTACTTTAGGAGTCATAATTTTTTCAATGGTTTCATGCTCAAACCCGCGGATTGAATATTATAAAATGTTCGAAAGTTTAAAGTCAAAATTTTTCTTTCCATTAAAAATTTTAGACTTTTCGCCTCACGAGTTTTCTTTCCATTCTGACTTTGAGGTGCGTGTTTCGTAATGTTTCTCTAAAAGAATATTTATGTACCTCGCCATCTATTAAGCCCTACCACGGTTTCTCTGCTTTGAATAAAGACCATATCCCAGAAATTAGCAGTGCCCATAAATGCATTTTCACTATTCCCTTCAAGGCCTTCATCAATTTTCCTGGATTTTAAAATTCTTCCTGTTTTCTATTCCTAATCGAATTTATTCTTGTGATCATAAAAAAGTTATATCAGCGTTTGATATTCTAAGAAACTATATTCATTAAATCTCGAATACATCTAAAAAATCTGGCTATAATCTAAAAAACTAAAATAATATGCTATACAGTATTCAAGTTTTGTTGGAAGAAAAGCCTTTTTTATGATTGGCAAGGCAACTTATTTGCTGCTCCAGAAATACTGTATTACAATATCTTCAGGAAGGACTTGGAAAACTATGCTGGGTGAAGGTCTATCACTTATATTTTAAACTTTGAGCCATGTATTTTAGTTCAGGCTTCAAAGAAGAATTTGCAAAAAGACTGTTTACATCGAGCTTTGTTTTAGAAACAAACAAAAACAGCTGACTTTTCAAGCACATGAGCTCTACCATTTGTTCAATCTCTCCAAGTTGAACATCTTTAATTTAAGAATTACCTCAACTCAAATTCCCAGTCACCCCTTTCCAATGTGCCTGAGGGGCAATTAACTAAAAACAATTTGGCTATGCTGAATTGTCTACACTCTACACTTCTACAGCTTTTGTATGATTAAACTGGGGCTACATTTTACAGGCTGCAGGATACGCAGACAATAATTAAGAATTTTATATCCACTTATTTTAGCAGCACATTAGGCAATGTCCTGTATAAATAGGATATCTGAGAATGTTGAACACCTTCAAATGGGCTACATTTTACAGGCTGCAGGATACGCAGACAATAATTAAGAATTTTATATCCACTTATTTTAGCAGCACATTAGGCAATGTCCTGTATAAATAGGATATCTAAGAATGTTGAACACCTTCAAAAAATATACTTTATCAGATAGAGGACTGTGTTTCTTGATTAACCAACGCAAGTCAGACAGCATTTCACGATTCAAACACGTTACTCCCCAAGTCGAATTGTCAAAGTTCCTTCAAATTCAACTCAGCAACATCAACTATAGAGTAAATCACTTCCTCTCATTCGAATCTTTGGAGTTCCTTCAAATTAAACTCAACATTAACCGTAGAGTAACCGTGTGCTCTCTCTGCAACAATATTCTCCTTTTTAACACGTTTTTATTAACTTGCTTTCTTGTCCGTTTGTTTGTCTGGATCAAATTTTTTTGAAGGTGTTCAACATTCTTAGATATCCTATTTATACAGGACATTGCCTAATGTGCTGCTAAAATAAGTGGATATAAAATTCTTAATTATTTTCTGCGTATCCTGCAGCCTGTAAAATGCGGCCCTATTGGGCTTTTTGCGATGAATTTCTTCTGGTCCCTTGTATTTTACTGTAGAGAGAGAGAGTGCATTTATACAACGTGTTCCTTGCGTTTATACATAATTGGAAACTTGGCAAAAGGACTGTGCATGATTATTTTTTGTCATTTCGTCTCGACTGAAAGTTTCCGTGACGGCATTGAAACCATGGTTTCTCAGGCAACGCAGTCATCAGATACACCGACTCTCTTCCTCGGGGCATGTTTCAAGCAGCTTTAACGCGTCGGAAACAAAGCAATCGTACTCACTGGTGGGAGACCTTCACCTGCGGTCAGCTATAGTCACGTCGTAGCAGGGAGAAACCAGGGTGTTCAAGACCATAATAGCAGTAATATAAAAGATACCAAGAAATGAAAGAAATGCCGACTGAATGCCCTGCAACGTGGGAAGTTGGAAGGCGATTCGGGTGAAGCTTTTTTTTATATTTTATTTCAGGCCTGTCATCCCGAACACGGCAATGGAGGAGGCTGGTCCTTTCCACGCCCACGCGTGCGCACCGGAAGGAAAACAGATCCTTCCTGCGACTAATCACCCACCATACACACAATGAGGCATCATCCATCCAACGACTCGCTCTCTCTTTCTCTCAATGTCTTCTCGTTGCTCACGGGGTTGTGAAAAGCGTAATTGTCGGGGGGGTTCTTCTGAGGCGGCCCAGACGAAACCCGACGCGAGCTTAATGATCTCCGGCTCGCTCACAACAAAAGTCACTCGGCCTCGTCCTCGCCGTCGCGGGGGGTTCGATTTATGAAAATAAAATTTAAAAATTAGATTCTATTAAATCTAGCTTCGGACCAAGACCGAATTAGGATTTTTAAGGGCGAGGAGATGAACAGGAGTCATGGCTTATTCGAATCATGATTATTTCGTGATAGTAAATTTTTAAAACCTGAAGACCTGAAACGCTCTTTCCATTTAAGGGCATATTTATTGAAGATACGATGTGATTTTTACAAGTTTAGAGTCCATGTCCGTCTTCCATTTCAACATTTCAAGAGGGGCTCATGCTTTATAATAATTTCTCGTCGATTTAATGCAATAAAGTACTGTATTTGCGCCGCAGTCCCACCAATTTCCCAAATTTCCGCATGAAACCAAACGCCCCATGGTTGCATGCAACTTTTCGAGTGAAAATTTTGAAAAATGGGATGCAAGACATACACTGATTTACGTTGGATAATTTTTTTTTTCATTGCCAACTTCTCCCTACTTTAACATTTGTTTCTAGAGTTCCGTTTTTAATTATTCTACGATTCATATGAAACCAAAACAGCACAATTAAATTCCATTCCTAAGCTGGGTTAAATTTATATTTTTTGCTCAGTGCGGTTTTTCGTATATGAATTTTGATGACTGAAAAGAAAGCAAATCGAGGCACACATTTTGTGCGTGTATGGGATTTTTTGCAATCTTTTAGCTGAAAAATTCTCACTGAAGGGCACGAACAACTTAACTAAGTAAGGTTCTTGAGCCCTAAAAATAACGTCCGGTACATGCTTTCGACGAAAATCGAACTACCGTAATTTGACGGTTCGCTTAAATTGTGCAAGTTCGAACCAATGAAGATTTATTGCAGCTTGAATATCGGTCCACCATGTAAACACAGAGCATTCAGGATATATATTTTCTAGCTTACCCGGCACGCGATATAGAAACCTTCGGGCCGTAAGGTCACATCCTTGTTCTGATTTCGAACGAAGCGGTGCGATTTGAATGCCGGCGATTAAGCCCTCGATAATGCTCTTTTCATTTTCTCGTCAGCAGAATCGGCGCAGTTTTGTTGCCTGTACAATGTCCGGGTCAAGAACATTTGTCTTGGAACAATAAGGCATCGGATCGGTGCGGAATCCGAGTCTTGTTTTGCGCGCACCGCAAACTGTGTCTGCGGAAACCACGGCCCACCGGGCGCGGTGATGATACACTCGGACACTGATTGCCACCCCGGGTTTCCCACGGGTGAACAAGGGGAAATGCGAATGTGCCGTCTATACACCCCTGAGGGCCTCCCACCGAAGATGCGACGGTGTGGGAAACAAATTAGGGCGACCTTTTCAGGTTCTGTACCATATTGCAACAACAGCAACAAAAAAAAGGGGAAACAGCAGCCAAGTTTTAATCAGCTCCGACTGAACCTTCTTTGAGAGAAATTAGAGTCTCGGTTACGAAATACGCGTTGCACGTAGACGAAATATTCTTGAGTCACGAAAAGTTGATATTTCATGAAAATATCGACGTATCACATTCACTAGACGAATGAGACGCCATCAAATTCAAGGCGCGACATGTTTCGTAACTTATTAAATATTAAAAATTGAAAATTAGAAGACAATTTACAAAACACTTCAATTGTGTAGAATCAAATGAGTCATTTGACACTGCTCACAATTTAGTACCCCACATAAGCTCAATCACGTTCAACAGATACCAAGACTTTGATAAGCTTTTTTGCCACTGATAGATAGAAAAAGGTTACAAATATGTTCTCGAACGCATTTTAGGCTAAATGTCAATCCAATAGAATATTTATTTGGACCAAAACAATCATGAGCTTCACATGCCAATTTAGTCGCCATCAACGGTGAGAAGACTCGGAATATCAGATCAGAAAATATCGTAATACTGTACACACTATTGAATGCATCACTCAACCTGATTTTTAAAACCAATTTCCAAGCAAAATATGCGCCTTGATTTTAAATAAGTATGAAATTATTAAATTCATGCCAAGCACACGCGGAAACCGGAAATTCTAGAAACTGTGAGCATATAAAGATTAGGAAAAAATCCCGGTTAATTAGCTTGGGGGAAACTCGGAAATGTTCCATATAGAGACTCTCATAAAAGTGTCGGTTTCAATCAGAAGACACCAAAGATTATTAATTTGAATAATTATTTTGATTGATTGTTGTGTATTGACAAGATGGACGAACCCAAAAGACAGTAATTGCTCGTCAGGAAAATGTTGATCATATCTTTTCATGGATTGTCCAGATGTTGGGGCAATTCTTCTTGTTTTGTTTGTTGCTGTTGCTGAAAGTGTCCATAAGTTGAATTCTCTGCATATAGTGTCGAGACGTCCATGTATGTCGGGGTCGAAACGTACTTCGGAGTTCCACTACAAAGAACGTTGACGATTCAACACTGAGCATCAGTAAGATAGCATGAACGACTGTCGCTAGAAATTCTTTCCGTTCATCACTTGTGTCGGAGGCTTTTGGCTTAAAAATAAATCCTTAATGACCAAAAAAAAGACGCATGTCGAACATCATTTGTGACCCTCTGGGTGACAAAGAACCCCGTCGATGACACAAAAGCACGCGTTGTTTGTCGGCGCTAAGAGTCATCTCGTAAGCGGAAGAAGAAGAAGAAGAAGATCCGCCGGCGTCTTGTGACTCTTCGCGTCGCCTGCGAAGTTTTCCCACGTCGACCGGTGAGCCGTTGAGTGGCCAATTTGTGGCTCAATATTTCTGCCGCAGGGGTCGACAAAAAGTAAAAAAATAAAAAATAAATAAAAGAGACAGAAAGAGAAAATGTGCAGGGGTAACATGTGAATACGAAGGTTCTAACAAAAGTTCTCGGAATATAAATTGAAATGGCATATAATTGAGCTGGAAAAATTATTATTATTTAGGGAAAACATATTCTTTGGCACAAGGAAAAAATCTTGCTTTAAATTAATTTTTACATCTATTTTGTTGCCACTGTCAGGGAATGAATGGGTGTATGCATACATGCCAGATGTTCAGTTGTATTTCATGTTGTATTTTATTTTCTTTGATTTTTGTTTGCAATTTGTGCTTTCCTGCTCTGAAGTGATTAAAATGTCATTGAGTGGATTTGGGTTGGGTGGGAAGGGGGTTTTGGTTGTGGAAATCTTGAGTGAACCTTGTGAACACTGTAAAGCGGCAAATAAAGTGTTTCGCAGGTGAAGGTCTCCCACCAGTGAGTACGATTGCTTTGTTTCCGACGCGTTAAAGCTGCTTGAAACATGCCCCGAGGAAGGGGGTTTTGGTTGTGGAAATCTTGAGTGAACCTTGTGAACACTGAAAAGCGGCAAATAAAGTGTTCTGTTCATTCATTCATTCAAGAAAAAAATCCGCCCTGTTCAACAACACTTTTTGAATGTTTGGCAAAATTCACCCTGGCAGAGTTTTGCTCTCTGCTCAAAAGATGGCGGCTGTTGATGAAAATGGCGAAATTACCTTGGAAGACCTGGAGGCAACCCTTGGAATTAATGCCACATTGATTTCAAGAATTCTGAGGGGAAAGCTGGTCTACTACAACAAATTCTGCCGGAAGGGCGCCTCATCTTTTGAGTGAAGAGCAAAACTCTGCCAGGGTGAATTTTGCAAAATATTAAAAAAAAATTTGTCAAACAGGGCTGCTTTTTTTCTTGTGTCAAAGAATATGTTTTTTCTAAAGAATAATAATTTTTCAGCTCAATTACTGTATATGCCATTTTAATTTATATTCCGAGAACTTTTGTTAGAACCCTCATATGAAGAAGTGGGGGAACTGGTTGACTTCGTGAAAGGGGATGCGTATTTTTGATGCATGAGATGTGAATGCATTCCTGAGTACAGTACGTACCTAAGAGTGTGTGTGTGTGGGCTTCCACGGAGATACAGTATTTCCAACGATTTTTTTTACATGACTCCTTCCTGCAGTTCCATACGCAAAAATTCCTTGAAACGTTGTCCGAGTACTGTCTATTTTTTTCGGAACTTATGTAGAAGGAAAATATGCATATACTGCATTACGCTTTAAGCAACAGATAATG
>CAJPEX010004664.1:0-20304 GCA_905338405.1 Notodromas monacha | reverse complement strand
AAATCGCGTGTCCCGCATGGAGTCACGACGCGTCGCCACGAGTATTTTCTTCTGCGTCTTGGGTCGGAAATCGGCCTTGGCTTGTTGTTATTTCCGTTCTGGGTATCTGTCACCCAGCATGTGGATCCAGAGGAGAAAATAATAATAATTGTATCTTTACAGAAATACAAGAAACACTTTGGTTCCGCACACACAACATTAGGATTTGCGAGTGTTTCAACCAAGTACAGCTTTAAAATTTAATAAGCTGCGCAGCAATCAGCCTGGGACTGGGTATAGGAACTTTGTTAATCAAATGTCCAAATAGATTTGCATAAACCTCTCCAAACGAGTCCAAATTTGAAAAAGGGACAATTGAAAAGAACTTGACTTGAGGAGTTTTTGTGGGTTTTAATATCCTTCTGAGTTTCTCCATTATCACTGCCTCTGTGTCTTTTTGAAAATACTGTAAATTTTTACAAGTTTATTTTGCAATCCCGTAGAACTTCAATGCAGTAAATCCAAATGCTGTAAATTTCAACCTGTGTAAGGCACACCTTCCAAAGTAAAAAAAAAAAAAACTTCCCCACATAAAATTTCCAGTAAATGCCAATCTGCTCAAAACCAATGCATTTTAAACCCCCCCTACCTCAAAATGCTTGGCTCTAACTTCCTTTAGTTGCATTTTCCATTGCCCAAGTTTTATTTAAATGGAGGTTGAATTTTATAACACCTAATTTGGAACATATCCCAGGAAAACCGGTTAGTGTCCCAAAATGCATCAATTCCATGTGTTTTTATGCATATATTCATGCATCAAAAGTCATGACCAGTGTACCAACAAAATTATGCAGAAATGGATGCTTTCTTACAGGACTCAAGGTTGATTTGGTTTTTGAAAAACATGCTGCGCTTGTGTCCATTAATATGCATCAGAATATGCGTATTTTTATTTTAACCCTTGATGGCAGAGGGTTTGTCAGGAATAAAATATCCTTGACAAATAAAGGTTGAAATTGTGATTTACGATTTTTAGAAATATGAATTTAGATCAAGAAATCAAACACGAGAATTTGGTTGGGCTACGACCTGGGTGAGTATCACCCTATTATTAGGTTGGTATAATTCAGATTTCACACAAGTCCAAGACAGATGGTTGATTCTTGCAAGAGTCAATCAAACAACACACGCAAATGCCAGGAGTGGAATGTAACGAACATTATGAATTTTTGAAACAGGAAAGCAGTCCTTCAAGGACGGAATTTAGCAACAGGATTAGCAGAGAAAGGCAGCCTTGGAGGCTTCCGTAAGTTACGTGAGAACCGAGGTTTTCTGAGGTTCTCACAGAAAGTGGAATTTGTCCTCAAGGATGAGAATTCGGGTTCTCAATTTTGTTAGCTAAAAGTAGAACTAAAAAATTCGCAACAGGGTTCATTTTCAATGCATATCAGAGTCAGGATTTTTCTGGGGGCAGCACATTTCAGTTTGACCCAAGGTCACTGAAATGCGCCCAGGTTGAGAAGGCCTAAGTTTGAAACAATTTGGGAGGAGAATTTTCTATTGTTTTCAGGATTTTCTCATGCAAATCCTATGCCAGGAATGCAGGAAAAAAAAGCACCCAGTGAGGAATTTTTTTTTCATTTTTCATCTAAAATTTGATGCAGGATTAGAAAAACATCAAACCTTTTCCCAACTTAGGCCTTGGAACCGAAGTAGGTTTTGTTCAATTTCCAGTGCCCATTGTCACAAAATTTTGCAAAAATATCCCAACTTTGCTACACAAGTGTTAATGGTTCCTAGTACAGGTGAACCTTGATAACTTGAACCTCCCTAAGTAAAAATTCTTTTCAGGTCCCCATCTGAATCCCCTGAGAAAAAATACATTGAGAACCTCCATAAGTTGAAAGCTTTTCCACTCAAACCTCCATAAGTCAAATTTTCTGTGGCCTGTTGACCATTATTTTCTATACCAATGTAAGAAAAAAAGCAATAAAGACAGAAATTCATGCGTTTTAAAGGAAGTGAAAGATGCAATTGGGCAAATGAACCCCTGCCTCCAAGTTCAGCAGCCTTTCAACTCATTTAAGGAGCCATTTAAGCCCCGGAATATCACCATTCACATTTTTTCTAAGTTTCCCTGAAAGAAGTGCTTTGTATTGTAGTTCAAACCTATATAATTCAAAACCTCCCTAATTCAAAATTGTTTTGCAGGTCCCTTGAAATTTGACTTTGAGAGGTTTGAATACATATTCAGAGATTTCCACTTGCGGACAGAATGATGAGCTCTTTTAATAATTATGACACGAAGTCCCATTAATTTATTAATCTGCAGAAATGAACTCAAAAACTCCTCAAGTCAAGTTCTTTTCAATTGTCCCTTTTTCAAATTTGACAGAAAAAACAAATTTCAAAACCAAGCCAAAAATCTCAACTTTAGACTGGCAACAAAAAATACTGTTTAGTAAAATCTTCTTACAGCAAACTCATTCAAATTGGGAAAAGCTTTATTATAACATTTCTATAAGAAATGCAAATAAAAGGTCAAAATGCGAATGACGCAATTTCCCCATTATACAAATCAAACACTGTGTGTGAACTATAATTCAGTATTATTAAAATTTCGCAAAATGAAATTCATTCAAGATATCAAGAATGGATTGATTTTTATTTTAGCACCCACTGTATAAAGACAATAGTTCTTGCATGGGTAACCCATTTAATTGTTTAGTTGGGTGATTCACCTAATTTTGATTTAAATTGGCTGAGCCAATCTGGAAAATATGCTGTACAATACTATCATATTACAGTACAGTGTTTCAGAGTCCTTTTATTTCTGCCAAATTCCTAAAAAGACAATTTTGAATCATTAGTTTCTCCTCAAAGTACTAAATGTAACTTGAAATAAAATCGACAATTTCCTCAATACAATTAATTTGGCAAAGATTTTTGCACAGCTTCGTATCGCTTTTTTTGCGACAACTTTTATTTTCTTTATTCTGGAATGAAACCTTGACTTTATGATCAACAACGTTCAGGAAAAATGACCAGAAAAAAATAAACTTCGATTTGAAGAATATTTGAACTTTTTTTCTTGAGATAATTAAGTCCCAATGCTGCATTATTTTCTAGTAGATATATTTTTTCTGTAGTACATTATATGCAGCACAGCCAAAATGACCAAAAAATTCACTCTATAATAAATCAAGCCTCATTCCGGTCAATCAACAATAATTCGATCACTTTCCACATTCCCGCCGCATCAAAATAAAATTTCTACAAGCAGATTTCCAAGATTATTTCGGCCACAAAAAAATGCATGTTTTTTTGTTGTTTTGCTTTCGAAAAGCGTTTCGTCCATGGCTATCGTCTACACGTACTGTATTTTAGTAGAAAAACCGAGAAGAAAAATGGGACGGAATTAAGTCCTGGAGGAGAAAGAGCAAATGCCCCTGTTTTTCGCGTTTTGGCTCAACAGCGTGCAGAAAAGGACGGATCCGTGTGCAGCGTCAACACCCGACCCGACCTTTGGCTTTTCGCACGAAAAAACTCCACGCGCCGAGATTATCCAAATCAAATCGCATTCCGAAATCCCTGCTGCTGCTGCTGCTGTACTTTTTCTTTTCTTCCTCTTCTCAAACGATAACCAACGAAAAGGAGAGAGGGGGGGATTTGAATTTCCGCACATTTCAGACTGAGAATGTCATCTGTGATCAGAAAAAGTCGATTGCGAAATCAGCGAAGTGTAGTGTGCTGAATATAGGCCGCATATTTTTTTAGACCCACTAAAAAAAATATATAGTATATATATTGCAATATTTTCGGGATAAAAAAATTTCATACCAGCAAAGCGATTAATATGAAGAAAATATCTTGAAAATCTTTCCGCAACAGATCCTGTCATAGCACATTAATGATACCTACACGATAAATTTGTTTTTGAGGCATCTGTCCATTATTTGACACATAATTTTATTTGTAAATTTATTCGCAACAAATTATCAGTTATACTTACGTAACAAATTCGTTTTCGAGGCCTCTGTCCATTGATTGACAAAATGTTGAGGGAAAACTATTTTTGGTACAGTACAATAAAATCTTGTTACAACAACATATTTTCTCATAAAAATTAGTGATACCTATGCAACAAATTCGTTCTGGAGCCTCTTTCCATTGATAGACACGATTGTATTAACAATTTTAATCTTAGATTTTGTGGTTCATTGAAATCTTATTGTTACGACAAATTTTGTCATAATAATTAGTGATACCTATTCAAAAAAATTCGTTTTCGAGCCTCTGCAAATTCATAGAAAGAATTTTTTGCAATTTTATGTTTAGTAAGAGGAAAACATGGTAGGGGTAAAGTAAAATCTTGTAACAATAAACATATCTTGTAAAATCAAATTTTTTACTCCAATGCAAAAATTTCTTTTTAAGGCCTTTGCCAATTGATACAACATATTTTATTTTACATTTTATTCTAGTGCGAGGAAAATATTTTTACGGTAAGGTGAAATCATGTTAAAACTTATCCGGACAATTTAGTGATACCTCTTCAAAAAATTTCTTTTTGAGGTCTTCGTCCATCGATAGTAACGATTTTATTTGCAAATGCTATTATCTAGCCGATAGAATTTTATTGCCTTTGGGTGTGATAAGATTTCATAACAACAAAACAAAATTTTGAGAAAGACATCAGAATAATGGTGACAAAAATGACCTTTTACAGTTTAAAAGATGTCACTCACAATTACATACTGCAATAAGGTACTTCAATCATCAATGGCTTATGGCTTGGGAGCTAATTTCATAATGCGCGAAAGTTTCAGCATTTTTTGCCTCACAGAATTAATTTTGAATACTCACCATGATTTGAAATTTGTCCGATGCAAAAACTTCTTGAATGCTGAATTTTTCAGCGCAGCAGCACAGTGACATTTTCGATACCCAAGCAGTCGCAGCAAAACAATTGAACTCTACTCCCAAAATAAAACTTGTCGTCGAGTCTAAAGTTTTCTAAAACAGGAAAAAAATTTAAAAACCATGAATCAGTAAAGGAACAGGCCCATTATTTGCATCTTTCGCCAAAAGTTGACAAACCATTTTAATCAGATCAAAAGACTATATACAAACTAGAACGAAACGAAGTGATGAAAATCAGACAGAATCAACAATTCGGTGAATGATACACAAGTGGAAATCAAATAAGGAAATTAATGAGAAAATGGGGGGAAATAAATTACGGAAAAAATTAGATCACGTATATCAACCAACAAATTTATTCTCCCGTCATTCGTCGACAAGATTCAACAAAACAGGGGAGAAAGATCAACATCAGATCAATATCCATCCAACAGATGAAGTCTCCGTTTGACAACATCAACTTCAAATCACCCATACTCATGATTCATAAAAGCACAATAACAATCAGTGCGAAATATCACTTCAAACAATTCAACAACCAATAGAAACAAAAGCGAAACCAAAAAAATAAATATAAAATTTACCAGCAACAGTATTTTAATACGGTAAATTTTTATTCGTGCCTAACTTTTCAGAATACAGATGATTGAATCAAGTTTGGAGATTCCACATTTTCTACTGCATGAAATAAATTTCAAATCAACGGATTCATACCTCGATATATAGTTTAACTTTCAGGAAGAATTTCCAGTATCTAAATACTTGTCAACCCACTGAAAAATTAATTGCATGTAGAATCTTGTATTGGGACTGAGAAAAAAATTTTTTAGCATAAAATTTCCCAAACATGGAGACTCCTCCACAAAATGAATCTCAACTAAACTGCAGATGTCGCATCCTGAGAAGATTCCAAAATTCGTGATCAGGAAACAAATCACACACTTGCATGAAGAGGTAATATACTGTACTCGCATAGTTGCTTCAGTACCCTTCCATAATTTGGCGGATCCAGTCGCCAAATTTTGCCAAATCTGTGTAAACGGTCGGGGTTCTAGGACGAGCACATCCATCTCCATAGGAAACCACTCCAATTGCCACATGACGTCCATCACGACGAACCAATAAAGGACCACCACTGTCACCCTACCAAAAAAAAACACAAATAATTTGAATTAGCACGCAAAACAACTCCTCGGAACTTTAAAGAAACATACCATCATCAAACAAAAACAACAAAATCCAACTGCTGCGCATAAAAAAAGAAAGAAAAAAAAACGAATTACGGAATATCAACGAAGCAAACTATTTACATATTTAATTCCCTGGAACTTCTTTGGAACAAAATTTCACTTGCATAACAAATACAGATATATAATATGATGCGAGGCACGATAAGTATAAATTAAACGGAACAGATTTTTCGTAAATAAGTTCTTGAGGATTTCAAGTGTTTCCCCTCTTCATTCTTCACAAAATAAAAACAAAAACGCGATTTATAATACCGTAAGTCAGGCCATGAAATTAATTCATTCAAATCGCGAGTAATGTTCAAATCAAAATTCCTAATTTTCAAGACGAAGAAATAATTTTACGAGTCATTAACCCGTAAACAAAAAAGCAACTTTCATTCGAGAAAAGATAACGATCACCGCATTGACTCACCGAGCAAACGTCCCGGGCCTTGTGCTTGAACCCAGCACAGAATTGATGATCAGTCATTTCATACTCCGTCCATTCCATGCAAAAATCAGCCGGTATCACGTGCAACGTCACTTTGCGCAATTTACTCGGAGTTTTCTCTTCTGCAAAATGAATTTTTTTTCTCAAGTCGAAGGATTACTTCAGTTTTCCGAGGCTAATTTTCACAATGAGAGAAATACGCACACAAATCTCGAACCCCATGTCAAGGAGTGCTAAAAATGAGTCAGACCAGCTGAAAATGTGAATTTTTTGTTTTGTTTTACCCGTGATCTTTTCTACATTTTAGATAATGGTTTTTAAAAAATGAAAATTTTGGCAAGCCAGACACATTTTCAGCACCTTTTGACACGGGTAGAGAATCTTGTTGTTGATGGAAAGTTTTCACTTACTCGGCATGAAATAAATGAAACACTTTCTCAAAAATCCGAAGAAAATTCAGAACCTTGAACAACATCATGGGCTATGTCATGATTTTTTTTTTACAATCACATCAACTCCAAAAACAACAGAGGCCGCGTCCAACTGGAACAACCCACGCATTACAGATGGACTCCCTCTACAACAAATCTTGTCTACAACGATTTTCTCTGTAAAACGAATTTTTCTTCGGTCCCACGAAGTTCTCTCCCCATGTTATACGTGTTCTTTCGAATAAAATTATCTCAATAAAGAATTTTTTTCTGGTCCCTCACATTTCGTTGTAGAGAGAGTCCACCTGTATCACACAATATCGAAAAAATTCCAAGTTCCATTTCCGAAATGACTCACGCATTTCAGCAAGACGTCCCCAACCCGCAGCAACAGCTAGTTCGAAGTCGAAGGTGTCATTCGCATCAGGCAGACAAACAGGTACAGTGTAATTGTCCCAGGATATCCTTTCCGTCAACCGCAGCAACGCAATGTCATTCGAAAACCCGTCATCAAAATCAAATTCTTCCGGATAGTNGAACGAAACGAAGTGATGAAAATCAGACAGAATCAACAATTCGGTGAATGATACACAAGTGGAAATCAAATAAGGAAATTAATGAGAAAATGGGGGGAAATAAATTACGGAAAAAATTAGATCACGTATATCAACCAACAAATTTATTCTCCCGTCATTCGTCGACAAGATTCAACAAAACAGGGGAGAAAGATCAACATCAGATCAATATCCATCCAACAGATGAAGTCTCCGTTTGACAACATCAACTTCAAATCACCCATACTCATGATTCATAAAAGCACAATAACGATCAGTGCGAAATATCACTTAAAACAATTCAACAACCAATAGAAACAAAAGCAAAACCAAAAAAATAAAAATTCAATTTACCAGCAACAACTTTTTAATACGGTAAATTTTTACTCGTGCCTAATTTTTCAGAATACAGATTAATGAATTAAGTTTGGAGATTCCACATTTTCTACTGCATGAAATAAATTTCAAATCAACGGATTCATACCTCGATATATAGCTTAACTTTCAGGAAGAATTTCCAGTATCTAAATACTTGTCAACCCACTGAAAAATTAATTGCATGTAGAATCTTGTATTGGGACTGAGAAAAAAATTTTTTAGCATAAAATTTCCCAAACATGGAGACTCCTCCACAAAATGAATCTCAACTAAACTGCAGATGTCGCATCCTGAGAAGATTCCAAAATTCGTGATCAGGAAACAAATCACACACACTTGCATGAAGAGGTAATACTGTACTCTGTACATGCATAGTTGCTTCAGTACCCTTCCATAATTTGGCGGATCCAGTCGCCAAATTTTGCCAAATCTGTGTAAACGGTCGGGGTTCTAGGACGAGCACATCCATCTCCATAGGAAACCACTCCAATTGCCACATGACGTCCATCACGACGAACCAATAAAGGACCTCCACTGTCACCCTACAAAAAAAAAAAAAAAAAAATTAAATTCGCATGCAAAAACTGCTCGAAACTTGAAAAAATACAATCATCAAACAACAACAACGAAATCCAACTGCTGCGTTAAAAAATTTAAAATAATACCAATTACGGAATCTAAGAATCTAAATAAATCAATTTTTTCCCCTGGAAGTTCTTTGTAACAACATTTCACTTGCATAACAAATACAGAAATATAATATGATGCGAGGGACGAGAAGTATAAATTAAACGGAACAGATTTTTCGTAAATAAGTTCTTGAGGATTTCAAGTGTTTCCCCTCTTCCTTCTTCACAAAATAAAAACAGAAAAGCGATTTATAATACCGTAAGTCAGGCCATGAAATTAATCCATTCAAATCTCGAATAATGTTCAAATCAAAATTCCTAATTTTCAAGACGAAGAAATAATTTTACGAGTCATTAACCCGTAAAAAAAAGAAGCAACTTTCATTCGAGAAAAGATAACGGTCACCGCATTTACTCACCGAGCAAACGTCACGGGCCTTGTGCTTGAACCCAGCGCAGAATTGATGATCAGTCATTTCATACTCCGTCCATTCCATGCAAAAATCAGCTGGAATCACGTGCAACGTCACTTTGCGCAATTTACTCGGAGTTTTCTCTTCTGCAAAATGAATTTTGTTTTTCAAGCCGAAGGATTTCATCAGTTTTCCGAAGCTAATTTTCACAATGAGAGAAATACGCATGAAAATATTTCGAACCCCATGTCACAGAGTGCTAAAAATGCGTCAGACCAGCTGAAAATGCGAATTTTTTGTTTTGTTGTACCCGTGATGTTTTCTACATTTTAGATAATGGTTTAAAAAATGAAAATTTTGGCAAGCCAGACACATTTTAAGCACCTTTTGACACGGGTAGAGAATCTTGTTGTTAATGGAAAGTTTTCACTTACTCGGCATGAAATGAACAACAGATTTTCTCAAAAATCCAGAAAATTCCAGAACATTAGATAGAACATCATGGGCTATGTCATGATTTCTTTTTTACTATCACATCAACTACAAAAATAACAGAGGCCGCGTCCAACTGGGACAACCCTCGCATTACAGATGGACTCTCTTCACAACAATCTTGTCTGCAACGATTTTCTCCGTAAAACGAATTTTTCTTCGGTCCCACGAGGTTCTCTCCCCATGTTAAACGTGTTCTTTCGAATAAAATTATCTCAACAAAGAAATTTTTCTGGTCCCTCGCATTTCGTTGTAGAGAGAGTCCACCTGTATCACACAATATCGAAAAAATTCCCCAATTCCATTTCCGAAATGACTCACGCATTTCAGCAAGACGTCCCCAACCCGCAGCAACAGCTAGTTCAAAGTCAAAGGTGTCATTCGCATCAGGCAGACAAACAGGTACAGTGTAATTGTCCCAGGATATCCTTTCCGTCAACCGCAGCAACGCAATGTCATTCGAAAACCCGTCATCAAAATCAAATTCTTCCGGATAGTAGACCTTTTCTACTTTGACCTGATAACTCGGCGGGTCTTCGTCGTGGTCGAGGTCAAACTCACGGATCCTCACTCGCAGTTGTGAAGCATCACTACCCGTGTGTCTGAGATTTAAAAATAAATGAATAAATCGTGAACTAGAATCCTTTGGAAGACATCTTTACGACGGAATCCGAGGGACCAGAAACAAATTTGTTGTAGTGAAAATTTCGTTGCAGAGACCTTCAACATGGGACAACAACGAAATTCGCTATGCACAGAAAATCGTAATAGAAAAAATCGTCGTAGAGAGAAAGAGAGTTCATCAGTGTTTTATATCATGGTACTCTATTCACTTGTATGCGTTAAAAACTTCAATGAAATCCATACAAATTTTCTTTGCAGTATTGAGGATGATGATTTCAAAAATGCAACTAGAATTATTAGAGCAGAAAAGTACTAAAATATTTGAATAATGGTGCTTTTATTTATTTAAAAAAAGTTACCATAAATAACCAGAATTAATCCTCGTTGCACTGGAGGAAACCATAAGAGGAACTCATCATTATATTGGCATTTAAATAAATACAGATGGCCTCTCACAAAAAGAAAACTCAAGGGATCAGAAAAAAATTCGTAATGCAGAGAAAATCGTTGTAGAGAGAGTCCATCTGTATTTATTTAAATGCTAATATAATATCATATCACTGCAGAAAAACAGCTACTGTACTATGCACCTGTAGTAACTGTTCTGCAGTGACATCTATGCACATGCAGAAAAATTGCTATGTGCAATGCCATATATCGTATACCATATTTACTCAAGTACTGTACTGTACCACACAATATACCTTTCTCTTGATATATATTTTTATTCAAGTTTGAGGCTGAAAATTTTGGGTGCGGTCCTTGTGGGAGGTACAGTATTTGAGTAAAAATGATTATCAGTTCAACCCGGAAAGAATTTCCAAAACCGAATATCAATCAAGACAAAAATAATGATATATCCACTCACTCATTAACGCAATGAGCAGCTGTGAGTACCCAGAATTCATTGATCAGGGATCCACCACAAAAGTGTCGAGGCCTGAACACGGATGCTATGCCCACCAAAAACGGAAATTCCCCGGGAGTCGCTTCTATCCCACCCACAATGCGGTCTTGACGAATTGCTTGAATTCCGCACGTCCCATTTGAAGACACTGTCGAGAGATGATTAATATCGTTTCATTAATAAAGATTTTCGCGGAAAATTCAATACAATATACAGCAAATTTGACAAACAATAGATACGTTCGTCACTGCTTGTATTTATGAACCCAACATCCATAAACTGTACTATCATCCAAATTAAAATCCGATATAAAGCGGGAAATTCAAATTTAGATGTTATTTTCAGCACAAGTGAGACGAAAAATATCGGATAACCCGAATTAAGAATTCCAGCCAATAATATTTTTTCGATTATTCAATTAGCAAATCAGATCAAATTTATTCAGTTCGCCGCATCTCAGAACAAAAAAGAAACATGAACCTTTTTCCATTTCTAAAACATAATACTTCAATAATCATAGACTAATATCCCAAATACAGGTGGACACTTTCTACAACAAAATCCTGAAAACCGGAGAAAATTTCGACATGGTGAAAACCCCTCCGGTCATCGGACCAACACGGAACCCGAAAATTCGTCATAGAGAAAAAATCGTTGTGGCGAGTCCAACTGTAATAAGGGAAGATTGCCCGATTATGTCAATATATGAGCAAAATCCATTTAAAAATCAGCACTAAAAAAGAGAAAATCATCGGTGCTTCTAAAAAAAATTGGAACTTATTCGACAAAGACCATCACGATTTCGAATATATTCATTTAACAGCAATGAAAGTAAAGAAAAAATGCGGGTTCATTATACAGCAATGAAAAAGTCATATTAGAATCATTTCTTCGGCACGAACTCAAGTACATTATCTTACTCGACCAATAAAAGATACACATTGCAAACTCACGGTCTTGGAAGGCGTCCACTGTTTTCCCAAGAACCACAAACAACAAAATCTCGAACATGCTGAAATCCACCGCAACTCCAAACGTTCGCTTTCTGCAGTCTGACACCGAATGCAACTCATTCCTTTCCCAAAGTAACCGTAGTTCGCTGAAGGCACCCGCATTTCGAAGAAAGGCATCAGCATCACGTTCCACGGCAAACAAATGCGGGGTATTCTAGAGCAGTAAGCAGAGAAAGTTGGCGTAATTATTTACGTATAGAAAAAAAAACCGAAGCCTACTTACCTGAGTGGGAAATGAGAGAAGCAATAAAATATACGCACGCATCCGTTCAACATTTCTATACTTCTCACGTACATCACAGAGGATTACAATATTCGTAAATGGACGGAGATCAATCAATAAAATCTAGAAAGCTTTCATTTCGTGCACACACAAAAAACCAAGTGGACTAGATACGTTGCGAACATCACATCCAAAATTGTTTGTGCAGTTTTTTCCCCTCTTGTTCGTTGGCACCCCGGATAATAGACGCCTTCTCACATAAATGACTATGGATGTTTTTCGTGTGCTTCGGACAGTCGACTACATCCTGTTTCAGATAACTGATGGCAAAAAATTGCGTTGCTAATTTTTTTGTCTCTACGTATTTCTGCGATTGCATTCAAATTAGAAAATGCATCAAAGACATCTCCAAGGGCTGTAGCGCGAATAAGCCATTTCAAATGAGGGACAATTCGGGGATCCGGAACATAATTCGCCATTCTGTAAAGCTTTTTCATCAGCAGTGACTTTTCGGATGATGAACTTGACATAGAGAGGCATCGTCCATTAAACGAGGCACAACTGTGCAGCATCATCAGCATTTTTCCTCGAGTTTCCGCCAGCGGCAATTAAACTGGGAGGAGATCATCTCCAAGTACTTCATCAGCGAAGTCCTCATCGTCCTTTTTCTTATTCGATGTTTTCGGTCTTTCCGGAGCGGGTCCGATTGGATCGACGTAATCGGCATCTGAAATAGTATTTGCATTCATCAGTATCCACAACGGCTCAATGAAATTTCCACACTTGAGATGCTATATTCCATTTTTATAGAAAAAAAACCGTACTGTAATTGTGATCCCGCAAAATAAAAATAAAAAACGGGGTTTACGAAAGTTTCCGGAACGCCCAAAACAAAATTCAGCACTGACATTTTTTTCTTTTCGGATGGGTTTAAACTTTTATCTTTATTTTATCCCTTTCGAAGACAGGCTAGTGTTCAGTTCACGCACCACTTCTTGAGAGTACCATCTCGACAAGTACTAAATGTGCAAAACCTTTGCCATCTTTACGCTTGAACAAGCCTTCACAAACCTGCGTAAGCTTGGGATATGGAAATTTTCTGCTACTTAATTTTCAACCTAAAAAAACTCTCCTCCAATCTCTAAAAAATATTCTGTTCAACTAACAAGATGATCTACTGAGTCGTCGCTTACACTTGACAATGATGTTCTCGTAAAACAATCCCGCGCACCACTTGAAAAGCCATACCAAAAGACGGCTGATAAATCTGTCATTTTAAGATATTCAAAAATACCCATCACATGCTGTTTACGCTCTGCATGAACACTTTTAAGGAAAAAACCAGATCTTGGAATTGTGATCCACATCACACAAAAAAGTACAGTTGAACCTCCATAACTAGAACCTCCCCCAAGTCAGAAGTCTATGTCTGAATTTCCTAAAGATACAATGCATTAAAAACCTTTCTGAACGCCTTTTGGCGATTATTTTATCGAAACAGAGAAGAGAAAAGCAATAAAAATGTAACGATATTTTTAAAAAGGAAGCGAAAGACTAATTGGGCAAATTTGTTTCGAAGTTCAGCCTCCTGTCAACTCATTTAAAAAGCAATTTAAAGCCCAGAATATCACTAATTACAATTTCCTGTAATTCTTTATTTCTTTCCCCCGTCAAAAATGCTCTTTTCCCAAACTAGAATTTTCAGCAAGTCCCTTGAAGAGGTTCGATTACAAGTTACCGATTTCCCGATGAGACGAGGGATATCCTCTGTCGGCATTGTCCATATCAGCCAAAGATAGACGAGTCAATGGACGGGCACTCGGGACAGCTGATCCAAGCGAATGAGCGGAAGGTGTCCTCGGGGGAACATTCGTGCCTCTGGAACCCACCGCTGTGCTCGAATGGGCTCTACTCATGATCATGTCTGCACTTGCGGCTGAGCCGAGTCTTGACATTGAACGGCCACTTCCATAACGCGAACCTGGACACAATACATAAAAAGGATTTAGTCAATATTCAACAGACAACACTTGAACGTCAGTCCCGGGGAAAAAAAAAACTAGCGCTGAAATAATTTCCAGATTTTTTGGGTAGTCGTAAGCCGACGATCACTGACGGAGTAAAAAAAAAACCCGAACTTCGAAATTAACACAAAAGAATGATTGAAATCATTTATCTGATGTGGCCGGTTGAAGGGACGTTTCTCCATTTGTTCTGCTAATTAATCAAAGAAATGTTTTCTTCAAATACCGCAGCGATCATAACATGACTGTTAACGATTTAAGAGAAAAACGAATGAAAGTGAATTGAAATGAATTCAAAATTTTGATTTTCGAATGCACGGTTCAAAGCTCGGTCCAGCCTTTTCCTTTCCATATTGAACAGAACCTCTTTGTTCCGTAAATTAATCGTCTAAGATTCGTCCAGAAAAAGTTGGGAGGCCGAAAATTCTTATTCCCGGCGCCGAAAACGTGCGGTCCGGATGCAGCAAATTTTTAGCCGTCTTCGCTATATCCCTACCTTTCTTTGACGCCAATTCCATAATATCAATTAAGGTCCCTAAAATAGTCATGTCTCTGAGGTTCTAGATGCGCTTCAGATCTCATGTGAACGGAAACCCATGAGCCGAAAACTTCAGGAAAATTCGCTTCAATTATCATTTTCTGCCATATCTTTTGCTTCGTTTTGCACAATGATAATGCGGACGGGTTTCAGTATGAACAATAATTTTTACAAATAAAATAAAAGCATTGACATGCGCTTATCTCACCAGGTCGTGTTGTGCCACTATTAGCTCGTTGCTCTTTCAGCTCCTTCGCCTTCTCGGCCTTCTTCAGCTCAACAATATACTCCTGAGCTTCTTTCAGTCCCAAATCACTGCACAATCTCACCAGGAATTTCAAGCCTTGACAAAAAAAAAGGAATATAAATCACAGCATTCCACAAAAATAAAATGTCATATAAAGTAGTGTGACGTACATTCGATGTTTTCCGGGAACCTGAAGTGGATGTTTTTGTAAGTCATCAACGCTGTCTGATAGTTTCCAGCTCTTCGGTGACACGAAGCCACCATCAGCAGCCATTTTACGTCATCCGGCTGAATCAAAGCTGCTCGCTCGAAGTACTTTACAGCCTTTTCCGGTACTTGATGCTCTATGTAGTAGCTCCCGAGCCAGTCCAGAACTTGAATGTTTGATGGGTAATACCGGTACGACTGTTCATAAATACAAATTAAATCTCTTTACATCGTTTGTTAATCAGAATGAGTCCAAATTCAAGCGAATCAGACTATGCAAGATTCAAAGAAATATCGCCATTATTTGCACAAGTATAAGAGACCATCGATTCTATGACAGGCCTATAAGTACCGCATTTCGATCCTCGAACTAAAAAAAAAGGGAGTTCACTGAAAAATCTAAGCAAAAATTACGTCGCTCCAAAATGTGCTGAAAACTTTCACTTTAAACGGTAGAGAAAAATTACGTCAATTCTTACAGTACTGTAAAACATTTTCGGTAAAGAAAACAAACCAAAAACAACGCTTATACATGAGAAGCTTTAAATACACGTTCATTTATTCTTCCAGCCGCTGTCATTAATTTCGTGCGAAAAAGTTCACAGACCAAAAAATTAAAGATAGCTTCTTTGCTTCCTGCATCAAGTTTGGAATATTTAAATTCGTTGTCAATCACAGAAAGACGTTCAATACATTAATCAGATATTTATCCTTCGAATTGGTGCACACTTTTGGACCTGTACCGATTAATTAGTACCTGGATCTAAGCAGACATTAATTTCAAGTCTCTTCCACGTCAGAAACGAAAACGATCTTGACTTGAGTTCGATATTTTGCTCAACATTGAATTTGCTCATTCGCATTCGAAACAAAACTCACATCAAAATGGTACTGAAAAGCTTGTTGACGATCTGACTGCGCATCGCAAATTTCCCCGAGCTTCTGCAACAGATGTGGATCAGATGGAACCAAACTCAAGGTTTGCACATACCTAAAAAAAATAAAATTAAAAAATTCATCATTAGTATCATGAAGTAAACTTTCAGTTTTTCAAGAATAACTACTCACCATTCCAGAGCTTGATACAAGTCGCCGAGTTGCTCGTAAATCGAGGCAATTTGTATCAGCACTTGCGGATGGTTACGCAAAATCGCTTGCAGTTTATAGAACGCGTCCAAAGATTCTTCCAATCGTCCCAGTTTCTTGTTCGCCAAGCCTGAAATAAATAAAAATGTTCGCATTACAGAAAATCCGTACCAAAATACATGTAAGAAATTCAAAATGACCCCCGGAAACCTTTCACCGATTTCCATCTCCCGCGGCACCCAGTTAATTACTGGGAACATAATTAAAAGCGGCGAATCCCAGTCACCTAAATTGTAGATCGCTTCAACAGATGACGCATCGCAGTCAATGGCCTCCAAGTAATGTTCCCTGGCCTTTTCAATGTCTCCTTTAAGAAAACACACGTTCCCCAAATTGACCAGTGCTCCAGGATTGTAACTATCCACCTTGTGCCCATCCTCAGCATACTTTTCCGCTTGATCCAATTCGTTTTGCTGAAAATTTTTCGCTCAGAATATACCTTCCCCATCCATCAGGAAATTAAACTTTATTCCTGACGACTCACCAAGAAATACAAAAAGGATAAATTTGTCGCCGCAGTCGAAGCAACTTTAGTCTCCTTCTTTTCGAATGCCTTCAAAGTTTCAACCGCAGCCGGAAATTCGCGCTGTCGCAAGTACATGACAGCCTTGTTGATCTCCAAGTCATTGGCAAGATCCGCGTGTACTGAACTTTTAATTGCCTCCACGCACCAGTTGTAGCCATCGGTAAAGGTTTCTTCAATCACTGGCGAAATTAGCTTTGCTGCAGTTAGTATGGATCTCTCCGCTTCTTGACGCCTCGCTCTTTCGATTTTACGCAGCGTGTCGTTCTTCACGACTTCTACGATCAACTGTCCTTGTATGTCATCCTGTATGAAGAAATATGCGCATAAAATGAAGTAAAATGCAGTAAACAATTTCTCGAAATTATTTTGTCGAGAAAAATATACGCGCGAAAACACCGTTGCAACGAAATTATAAAAAATATTTGTATGCTAAAAATATTTGTTCATACTAATATGAATAACACGGTTTACATTTCAGACGATGCCGTCATTATTCGGATTTTTAAGATGGAACAAAGTTTAGAATGGAACAATCAATCAATATTCAGTTGGGAGCCCCTTCACCGCTATTTCAACGCAGAAAAAATATTTTCGAGTGTGTGAGACACTTGTCGATCAATTGTGCATAAACCGTATTAATACCTCAAAGCGTTTTCAGCATCGTTATTCTTGCGCAAGTAACCATTCAATTCTCAGCAAGCGTATTCGTGATCACTGAAACCTTGAATTAAAGCGATGATCTTGAAATTATGAAGGGCTCGGCGCGTTATTCACCTGAATAATTTCAAATATTGATTATTTTTTTATAATTTTCTGTACTTCCCAGCATTCCATTAAAGATACTGTTTTTCTCTGAGTTCGTTACTCAGATGAGTGATTCCCAGTTGATTGCTTTTCAGGAATTATTTTGCGCTTCAGAGATGAAGAAAATTTTTGTAGATTGCCATAAAATATAATTGATTGCTTCAAAATAAATTACTTGCTCATCTGTGGGGAAAAAATAACGAACGAGTGAATCACTAACACCCACTTGACTCTTTTTCTCATTACGGTTTCTTCGAACTTGACAAAAGCGAAGCCCCTGACTCAGAATGAATGATTTTTGCGACACCTCTTGAAGACTTCCATTCATTCGAACGAAGAATTCATCAAATTAATAAAAATATTTGCATAATAATTCTCCTTTGAATAAGGATTCGGAAACTTCATCAAAAAAATCCATTTGCATCTCCCAAAAAAAATCGAAGGAGACAAAGGAAATGAATATCTTACCGAAGATGCGGTGTATTTTTCTTCCTCGTCGTCGACTTCCAAAGGTATTTCAAGCAAACGTATCAATCCAGATTTCATCCTGTCCTTGTCGCTCAACGCAAAGTAACAGACGACCAAGTCCAGCCCGGTCTTGTAATCCGGTTTCTCCGACATGATGTACTCGAAAGAAGTACAAGCATCACTGTATTGGCCCATTTTTACGAACAGGATCCCGATGTTTCTCATGACATTCAGTCTTGAAAGAAAAAACACACCTCAATAGATTACGAATTCATATAAACATCAAATTGCATCAGTTTTAAAACGCACTCACAACAAATAATTCTCACAACTGTGAAAGAAGGTTCAACTGACATTTAAATAAATTAGTTTATACTATAACGTATAACCCAAAGATAAGAGCCAATGTCATTGGACTTCCTTATTCACTCTTCAACTCTGAAGTTACATACTGATGAACGTATTGACTCCAAAATTCACCCACATTTCAGAAAACTAAAAAATCGAGAAGAAAAGCTTGTCATACGTGAATGTTCAGTATTGTTATACAAGTATGTCAAAATAAAAATACAAGCTTTAATGTCAATTGAATATAATATGATAGATGTAAATATATATTTGCAATACACATATACTTCAAACAAACTTGAATAAAAAAGCAAAATATTTTAAATAAGACTTCCAAAAATATGAAATGAAGTTTCCCTGAGAATATATGCTTCTGTGGTCAAGAGGATTCTGATTCTTACTGTGTCAATGAGGTGCTTATATAAAATATGAGTGAGTATATTTTGGATAAATAATTTCTTGGGTTTGAGACATGATTCCAAAACTATACTTCAATAATACTTGTCTCTTGTGAGAGAATCTAGGGAAACAGGATTTCTGATATTACTATGAAACTTAACAAGGCAGCTTTAGAGGATGAAAAATTACCCATAATTTCCCAACACGGAATGAAATACTGTACTGGAAAATTACCCTTGCAATTTTTATTGGAAAGTTTTGGGTCTAAATGACTTAAGTCTCCTACTAGAATATTTGAGACAAACAATAAAGTGTTTCAGGAGCCAATGTGTCTCAATAAAGTTCAAGGATATTAAGGAAAACAGTATTGTACACATAATAAGGAATGCATTCATACAACAAACATACCTCATATGCTTGTGGGTGTTGGGAACCTGATCCAGGGCCATGCGATACAACTTCAACGCTTTGTTGTACTGCCCGAGTTTGTAGCAAATGTTTGCCATGTTCACTTTCAGCCTCCCGGCGTTCGGAAACATCCTATTAGACGTAATCATTCACAGAAAGACGTTCAATACATTAATCAGATATTTATCCTTCGAATTGGTGCACACTTTTGGACCTGTACCGATTAATTAGTACCTGGATCTAAGCAGACATTAATTTCAAGTCTCTTCCACGTCAAAAACGAAAACGATCTTGACTTGAATTTGATGTTCTGCTCAACATTGAATTTGCTCATTCGCATTCGAAACAAAACTCACATCAAAATGGTACTGAAAAGCTTGTTGACGATCTGACTGAGCATCGCAAATTTCCCCGAGCTTCTGCAACAGATGTGGATCAGATGGAACCAAACTCAAGGTTTGCACATACCTAAATAATAAAATTTAAAAATTCATCATTAGTATCATGATGTAAACTTTCAGTTTTTCAAGAATAACTACTCACCATTCCAGAGCTTGATACAAGTCGCCGAGTTGCTCGTAAATAGAGGCAATTTGTATCAGCACTTGCGGATGGTTACGCAAAATCGCTTGCAGTTTGTAGAACGCGTCCAAAGATTCTTCCAATCGTCCCAGTTTCTTGTTCGCCAAGCCTGAAAAAATAAATGTTCGCATTACACAAAATCCGTACTAAAATACATGTAAGAAATTCAAAATGACCCCCGGAAACCTTTCACCGATTTCCATCTCCCGCGGCACCCAGTTAATTACTGGGAAGATAATTAAAAGCGGCGAATCCCAGTCACCTAAATTGTAGATCGCTTCAACAGATGACGCATCGCAGTCAATGGCCTCCAAGTAATGTTCCCTGGCCTTTTCAATGTCTCCTTTAAGAAAACACACGT
>CAJPEX010004663.1:0-20306 GCA_905338405.1 Notodromas monacha | reverse complement strand
CAATAAGAACATTTGGAGCATTGAATAGTGTACCTCTGAACAGTGCATGGAAATGTTGGCATCTGCAAAAATAACATTAAAGTCAGAAAGAGAGAAGGAAGTCCCTCTATGCAATAGGTAATTTTTTTAAATTAGCTGAATGGATGGGAAAATGATGGGAGAAATTACGAAGAATTTTTCTTGCATGAATCTTAGGGTTGGAAATATCTGTTTCTTGCAATATTAAGCCTAATAAAATTCAATTTTGAATTTATTGGCACTTTTATCATGCAATGTCCTCATGAAAAGTCAGTGTCCATATTTTGGACCTTTTTTATGCCCTTTTTATTGAAAAATAAATGTCCCTATGTCAAATTGTCCACATGTCAAGGTGTCTGCATAACAGTACAGTACAGTATTTTAAGAAATGAAAGAAAATAATGCCACAAAGGGAGACCCAGCAGGCAGGGCCACAGAAAGGGGCAATCAGTAAAGGTCCTCGCCAAGGCCCATTCCCCCACGGAAACCCGAAAGTCACGCTCAAATAGCCCGCAGATAATGACCCGGTTTGATTAAATGGCTCTTAATGCTGACTAATCAGGCGGGCAAATGAAAGCACTTGGCCCGTGAAGGAAACCCAAATTGGATGGCTTCCTACCATCATCAGCCTCATCTTCTCTTCCTCCCTCCCCGAAAACGAAATGTGAGAGACAGAGAGAGAGAGAGAGAGAGAAAAATATATATATAAAGGAAAGGGGGGAAATGTTGATAATACAAAAGAAAATTACCCCCTGAGAAGATGAAAGGAAGGATGGATGGAAAAAAGCGGGAAATCTTGTCAAGGGGAACTGCTGCTGGACAAATGCGACCAAGTCAGGAACTCGGACAACAAATGTTCCCAGTTCTTGGACACATTGGACATACATTTCCCAGAGAATTGCGGAAACACACACACACACACACACACGCAAAAATTGAGGAAAATCCAAGACAAATCTGACATTCACTATGGTCTGATTAGGCGCTCTTCACTCAGGAATCCTCAAGTAAAATGTTTTCAAAAGCGTCTAAAATCGACTTTTACTAGCTATAAAAAATATAATATAAACAGTGTTCCCAGAATTTTCCATGTGAGAGTATTCTAGAAAAACATTGCGGCCAAGTTTTTCATTAATTCGACCAACAAAAAAAATTGAAGGGAAGATAACCCAAATACAGCACAGTTCAATCACCAAAAAGCATTTTTGATTATTCAAAAATTATTCCCCAAAGTGTTTCAAATAATTAAAAGATATTTTTGTACACTTCACTAAGAAAATGCTGCAAAATTTCTGCTCAGTAAAACCACTGGATATCGACTTCCATAGATTTTGATACAATTATTGCTATTTTTCTGGTCAAAAAATTTGCAGTCTTCTCTGTTATTGGAGGGAGGATTCTGAATCAAATATGCCTATGAGAGTTTCAAATTCTTCCCAATTATAAGCGCCTGAAGAAAAAGTACAAGAAAAAGGCAAAAACAGGGAATGTACAATTTAAAACTGAAATTTCTCAGAAATTTTGCAAACCCCAACTGCTGGATTTTTTATACAATTGAACCTTGCTAACTCAAAACTTCCTAAACCTCCTGCATAAAATAATTGTTTTTGCTCATCCAAAAATGTCCTATGATAGCAGTTCAATTGAGATCTTCTGAACTCAAAGAATTTTCCCATCAAACCTCCATAATTCAAATTTTTGAATTTATGAAGACACAATTTAAGATATCAAGGAAATGGAAGAGCAAAAAAAAAGGAACGTGATGATTTCCAAAAAGATTCAAATATGACTAAATGGTCAAATGTACCCCTGTTTCAAAGTTCAGCATCCTGTTGACTCATGCATCCAGCAGTTTGAGGCTCAGACACCAATTTTCCTCTCCTGAAAAAGTTTGCCATGTTTTTTCAGTCAATCATACAAGTTTCCTTCATACTCAACAACGTATACATAAGTTTTACAAAATCACGTTTTTTTTAAATCATGTTTTATTGCATTGAAGTTCAAATTTTTGAGGTCCAACCATAATTGATCAAGAATTTGTACCAGTCTCATTTATATCCAGCAATTTGAGGCTCAGAGAATGACCTATTCTGCCCTCCTGAAAATTTTGCCATGTTTTTTTTTCAGTTAAAAACACAAGTTTCCTTTATAGGGAAAAACTGAACAAGTAAAACTTGTGTTTTGGTGCCCCTGAGTTCAATGTTTGGAAGTCCAACTGTAATTGATTAGGAATTTGTAACAATCTCATTTATTCAGCAGTTTGAGGCTTAGAGAATGGCCAATTTTTCCCTCCTGAAATTTTTGCCATGTTTTTCAGCAAAACCTACAAGTTTTCCTCATACAGGTGGTACCTCACAATTTGGCCATCCCGTAATTTGACGGTCAAATTTGCAGGGGGGTTGACTTGCAATTCAACCCTTGTCCTACAATTTTACCTGCTTTGGTCTCTTTTTTGCATTTTAAAACTTATATTTATAAATTTAATGGTGTGTCTTGCAATTCAACTGATTTGCAATTTGACCATAGTCCGGCAACCAATTAGGGTTGAACTGCAAAGTACCACACCACCTGTACCAAAAGAAATTAAAAAGGAAATTTATGCTCTGGTGTCTCTGAATTCACAGGTGTGGTACCTTGCAATTCAACTGATTTGAAATTTGACCATAGTCTGGCAACCAATTAGGGTTGAATTGCAAGGTACCATACCTGCAATTCAACTAATTTGCAATTTGACCATCATTGGTTGCCAGACTATGGTCAAATTTCAAATCAGTTGAATTGTACCAGTCTCATTTATCCAGCAATTTGAGGCTCAGAGAATGACCTATTCTGCCTCTTGAAAATTTTGCCATGTTTTTTTTTTCAGTCAAACACACAAGTTTCCTTTATAGGCAAAAACTGAAAAAGTGAGTTATAGGCAAAAACTCAAATCAGTTGCAATTCAACTGATTTGAAATTCGACCATAGTCTGGCAACCAATTAGGGTTGAATTGCAAAGTACCACACCACCTGTACCAAAAGAAATTGAAAAGTAAAATGTATGCTCTGGTGCCTCTGAATTCACATTTTGGAAGTCCAATTGTAATTCATCAAGAATTTGTATCCGTCTCCAACATCAAGCATGACAGAGAAAATTAGGGATAAATCCCTCAGTCATCCAGTATATCAGCCCCTGCTAACAAGGTTTGTGTGACGCGTGCCTCCTATAGAACAAGGCAAAGAAAGAGACGGAGAGACAGCAAAAGACAGACATATATATGTATGTATGTATAAAGAGAAAGACGGTGGATTAGAGACGGATGAAAAGGAGGGACAGGTTGGAAGGACTGGTCTTGGTCTCTCCAGGCCCCATCATCAGCCCTGATGACGCGCTGAACTGGGCTCATTTGAGGTAATGGGGGGGAGGAGGGTCGACCGGGTTTTCCTCTTTTTCCCCCCTTCTTCGTCTTGTTCTTTTTCTTTTTCTCTCGTGCTTCACGTGAATATTTTTTCCATCCTCCTCCTCCTCCTCCTTCTTCCTCTCACCCCGATCCCACTCCGATTGCTCCAATCCGCGCTTCGGCGGCAATCTAATCACTCAGCACCATAAACCCCCGCCGCATTCCGTTCCCGTCCATCCCCCGGTTTCATTCGTTCATGCATTCATTCATTCATTCATCTGTTTTCTAACCCACCCCCTCCTCGTCTTTCCCATTCTTCTTACTTGGGGGTGGCATATATATATATATAGTGTATAGTGGAAACCAGAGCGCGGAAAACGTCCTGCCGACAATGAATTACGGAGCACAAAGAGCAGCCAAATGCCGCGACGCATTATGCGCGAAACCAGGGGATTTGCACTCGTCACGTGGTCTGCTTTTCTAGGACACTGCACAAGGTTTCATATTGCATATTTTAGTTTTTTGTTTTGAAGTTTTCCAATGAAGGTCTCGGTTGGATTTTATACGGATTTGATTGCGGTGGGATGACGAATTCTGCGCGCGAATATATACCAGACACTCGAGTCATTCGAGCTTTTTTTCGAAGTGTTTGTTTTTGGACTTGCAATTGAAAATACTTTAATCCATTCCAGATAATTGCAAAACATTATTGAGGAATTTTGAAATCCTCAGGATATACCGTATTTACTCAAGTACCATGTGCACCTTTTTTCTCAAATTTCAGAAGAAAAAAAGGGGTGCGCGTCATAAGCCAGTACACATTACTCAAGAAGTTTTAGGAAGTTATGTGGGCATTATACTTGATTATTATGGCAAAATTTGGAAAAAAATGTAACAAGAACACTTTTTGTACTGAAAAAGTGGAAAATTTGATCAGATTTTTGTTCAATTCAAGTCTTGAGTCAATTTTTTGTTTTTATTTTTGAAATTTTGTGGTTTTAGATTCACTAAAAATTGGGGTGCATGTCTTACTCGGGGATAAGATTTTAGCCAAATTTACAACTGAAAAACCCCTCTGCATTCCTTACTCAAGGGCAAGTGCTACTTGAGTAAATACGGTATTACAATTCTATTTGCATAAAATTGTGGGCTTGAAAATTAAAATACTTTATTTCATTAGGTGAAAATTTGTCTGAAGTGCTATTAGGAGAAAAAGCCAACTTTTACTTTTCATGCAATAATTTCAACTGTAATTGTCTTGCAACAATTTCAGATGAAGATACTGTACTGTAACATCCTTTATTGATAGTTCTGATAAATATATCATGCTTGAGAAAATTTCCCTGAGACTGTTCAAAACCTTCTGCAGACCAACACATGTCTGCTGAGGTTGTTTTTGTTGGTCTGCAGGACATTTTCAGCATAATAAAAGTATCAAAAGTTCCAAGAGGTTGGTTATCTTTACCTGACATTTTGTAAGGATTATGACAGTTGAAATTATTTGATGAAAATGGAAGTTGGCTTTTCTCCCAATAACACTTCTGACAAATTTTCACCAGATGAAAAAATTTATTCAAATTTTCTATTCTGATAAAGCTTTCTTCAAGCCTGCATTTCTAATTTTTTGATGATATTCAGCTATAGCTGCCTCATTTGTGCTTAACTAAATTTTTGCAGTGAGACCCCACAGGTGGACACCTTGCCATGGGGACAATTTGAGATAGGGACATTTATTTTTCAATAAAAATTCATAAAATAGGCCCAACATAGGGACACTGACTTGACATGAGGAGATTGCATGATAAAATTGCCAATACATTTTTAGGAAAATTGACTTTTTTAGGCTTGATTGCAAGAAACAGATATTTCCAACCCTAAGATCTAAGCAAGAAAATGTTGTTGGTACTTTTCCCATCACTTTCCCATCCATTCAGCTAATCTAAAAAATTACCTTTAGCACAGAGGGACTTCCTTCTCTTTTTGTGGATTGGATGTAATTTTTACAGATGCCAACATTTTCATAAACTGTATAGTGGTATTCTGTTCAATGCTCCAAATGTTCTTATTGGGTTGAAAAGATATTCACTGAATCAAATTCAAGTGGCAAACAAATTTTTTTTTCATAGAATTCTAAAGAAAATTTCTTCCATTGAACACCAATTAAAAATTATATAATGTAAGTCTATGGGAAAACAAGATTTGACTTGGGGACAATTCAACTTAGGGACACTCTTGATGCACCTATTAAGTCCGCATCTGGGGGTCTCACTGTAGTAGTAACTTTCAATACCTGTCATGAAGTCTTCCAAGCTAGACTTCTGTGAGCCTGCACAATTTTTATGAAACCTTCCCAGTCTGAAGAAAATATTTGCGGACTGGCAAATTCCCACACATTATTTTCTGCAGACTGGCAATGTTTCATAAAAAAAATTTGCAGGCTCACAGCAGAAGTCTAGCTTGGAAGACTTCATGACAGGTATTGAAAGTTACTACTGTACTACAGTGAGACCAAGGACTTTGCCAGTCCACAAATATTTTTTGTTTGTTTGAAATTTGCTGGTCCGCGGGCCAAGGAAGGTTGAGGAACAACCTGCTGTCCCAGACAAGTGAGAATACCCAATTCATCTATCCCGTGCTCGGCAGCCAGAGTCAATTACGGACCAGGGGGCCTAAGAGGGCAATTTGCCGCGTTTCCCGCGCCCTCGCTTTGTCGCCAGTGATCAGGGGAATGTAATTCATTGTAATGTGACAGTGTGTCGCAGTGTGCCAGCGGATGAGCCTCTTCTCAACCCCGTGGGTCCCCCCCTTTTTTTTTGAAAAAGGAGACAGGAAAAACCGGTGTAGGAGGCCAAAGGCGCGAAAAATCATTCATCGAGCGGCAGACTCTATATAGAGATTTTCAGTGTAGCAGGCCAAATATCAACAAGCAATACGGTAGTTTACTGAAAATTCATATGAAAAAACGAGACTGGGTAAATACGTATATAGCAGTGCACGGAGAAATAAATCATTAATTAAGAAAAGCGCAATTTATACATGTCCGTGCATTGAAAATAACATTGCGGGTAAAAAAGAGAATTCAAGTTTTAAAAAATGTATAATTTAGTTCAACAGGCCGTAGAAAAAATAAATCTTCTACTTGAGATTAATTTTTTCATGGTGTACAGCAGACAGGAGCAAAAATGTTGATCCAACTAGAGATTCATCGTAATTTTCATTGTAGCATGCCAAATATTAGCAAGAAATACTGTAGCATAGTGTAGTTAACTGAAAATTCTTTTGAAAAATTAGACTGGGAAAATAAATGTAGCAGGCCACTGATGAAAAAAAAAAACCTTAATCTTGAGAATTTTTACTTGCTAGTCCAAGGATAAAAAATAATAGAGGTGGTACCTTAAAATTTGACCTCCCACATTCTGACTGTCACACAATTTGACTGTTCCACAATTTCACAGTCAAATTTTCAGGGGGGTTGAATTGCAATTTGACCCTCTCCCCACAATTTGACCTGCTTTGGCCACTTTTTTGTGTTTTTCCGTGGATATTTTTGATTTTCACAATGTGTCTCACAATTTAACCACTTTGCAATTTGACCCTAGTTTGGCAACCAATTAGGGTCAAATAGCAAGGTACCATTTGTGATTCAACTATGAAAAAATTATAATTTAGTGCAACAGGCCAAAGTGGAAAATTTCAATTTGAGATTATTTTTTAATGATATTGGATAATCGGTGTTGCAGAGAGCACCATTTCAGCAAATTACAGATTTTCAGCATATCATACCAAAGATAAAAAAAATACCGGTATAGATGTATTTGATTTGAAGTGCTTTCAGAAAAAGGTGATACTTTACACTGTAATGAATAAGTGTTGCAGGCCAAGGCTGAAAAATATTTGATTTGAATTACTCCAATTTATACTTGGTAAATCAATTTAGCAAGCCAAAAATAAAAATATTGATTCATATAGACATTTTTCCTTGCTGGTAATTAAGAAATACTGTACTGTGAAATCCAGACATGAGATACGCATAAGGTGAGAACAATAATTGCTGAAAACCAACTATGGTACCAATGTATCAAGAAGCATCCATTTTTGGAAACTTTTAAATAACTACACTGTTGTTGTTTACATATATTTTGTTACCAATGTCAGGGAATGAATGGGTGTATGCATACAGCATGTCAGATGTCAAGTTGTAATTCATGTTGTATTGCATTTTATTTTATTTTTGTAATCAATTTGTGCATTGGTTGTTTTTAAATAATTGAACTCGTTCATTCCTTTATAATGATAGATAACGTTTTTGAAAAAAGTACTGTAATCGTAGAAGATAAATTTACTGAAAAATAAATGAATATAGCGGACCTCAATAAAGTTCATGAAGGGCATGTTATGTGTGCTATTTCGTTCTATTTTTTTTCCTCATTCTACCCGAAAGAAAATATTTTTTTAAATTACTGTATTGAAATTGTTTGTTCCTCTAATTGTACCAAAAAAATTCTGCGAACGCAAATACTCGTCGAAAATAAATATAAATGACAAACGAATACCGACATCAAATTGGGCATGTTCTACACTTGAAGGGGATGTTTTTTTTCAGGATGAAAATAGTTTTTTTTAATTACAGTAAAATCTAGTGACATCAAACTATTTGGACAAGGAAAAATCATTGTTGCAACAAAAATTTATCATATAAGAATTCAAGTAAGATTATTGTGACTATTGGGCATTGACCGAAATAAAAAAAAATTGGTTGTGAGCAATAATTAGTTATAATGAGATTTGTTGTAATGAGATTTCACTAATTGAAATCGGAGGTTCCTCTCATGAAGTATAAAAAATTTTCTCAACGCCGTATTTTTATTCTATGATCCATATTCCAGATCATTTCATTTGCTCAAAGAAACAATGCTTCACGATTTATTTTTTATAAGTACAGGGGTTTTAATTTTTATTTCTGTTGTTTTTTTTAAAGACAATTGTTGAACATAATATTAAGCAGAAAATAAAGGAATGCTGTCTTCTTCAAGTTTCAGCGTGATTTTGATCCCAATGAATATTAGTCAATTATGCATAAAACCAAGCTGTAATCCAAAGAAGAAAATGTTCCTTTAAAAAACTATCCTTTTAATACTGTAATTGTTAATGGGGAAAAAGACTTTAAAATTCTATAATACTAAAATCCAGGCCTTTATGGATATTTTTTCTAAAAGTAAATTCCATCCTAGGGAAATCACTGGGATGTATTAATTTGGGCTCATCTATTGCTTTAAAAAAATTTAAATGTACAGGTGGTACCTTGAAATTTGGCGGTCAAATTTGCAGGGAGGTTGACTTGCACTTTGACCCTTGCCTCGCAATTTGACCTAATTGGGCCAATTTTTACGCATTTGTGTGCCAATATTTTTTTTACATTTAACAAAGTGTCTTGCAATGCAACTGCTTTGCAATTCAACCCTAGTTTGGCAATGGATTATGGTCAAATTGAGTGGTACCATCGATACAATTCAGAACAGAGTGCAAACTTCGAAAATGGAAATTGCTCATATACAGTACAGTATTTTCAACCCCTTTTGACTGCCAATAATAACCACACTGAACTAATCGCATCGTATAAGGGTGTGATTACATACCGTCATTGAGTATAGAGTATTTTAGCAACAAAAAAAGTGATGCTTATTCTGTAATGCCCCTCTTTTTTGCTCTGTCAGGAATCGTGGTGATGGAAACACAGTCCATATAGCCAGTCGGTGCTTGGCCGAACCATAATCTCCATCAATCAACCCCGGATGATGGGTCTGGTTTTTGCTCACTGGGGGGTTNCATATAGCCAGTCGGTGCTTGGCCGAACCATAATCTCCATCAATCAACCCCGGATGATGGGTCTGGTTTTTGCTCACTGGGGGGTTCGTCGGACCCGGGTTCGATCTGGACTTTCGGACCCCGCGCCGGAATTTCCCTCGTGGGTTCCGGTCGTTTGTCCGCAAGAAAAAAAAAAAAGAGGAAGAAGATGCTTGTATATTCCTCGCGAGTAACTCATAGTTCCCACTGACCAAAAATTCTGCAATTGCTTTCCAGAGAGAGAGAGAGAGAAGAAAAGAAAGAAGAGTATTCTTGTCAGGCGCCGGATTTTTCAATGCGCACTAGTTTGGTTGGTAGGACTCACAGAGCTTCAAAAAAAAAAACGCTTGGAACTAAAAACTGTTTTTTTTTGCTTTGTGGTAGTTTAATAACACGATTTTGAATACAATGTACACTCGAACCCTGTTAAGACGCCCCCCAATAAATCGCCACCCTTGGCAGTTGGCAACCGCCAATATTTTGAATGAAACAAATTTCCTCAATACTAAATTCCATAGAAAACCTCGATAAGACGCCAACTGCCATCCACCAGCATTAGTGATGAAACAAAAGCGATGTTTTGCATTAGTTTTGTCTTTGTTACAATGCCAACATTGGGGTACAATTATATTTTCTGTCCAGGATCTTGTATTGGTAAGAAGAAAATAAGATGACAATCTTCATTTTTCAAAAACGCAATATATGGACCTAATTTTAAAATTTGAATAAATTGATACAGAAAAATTATTTTCTGAAGGAGTTAATGCATAAATCACAGCAATACTCTTTGGAAAATTACTGAAGTTTCTGGAAAACTTATTCCTTTTGAAGGAAAATCAAGTATTTTTGATAAAATGATTTGAAATGAAATATTTGATAAACCGCCAGAATTGCTCTGGACAAATGGTGGCGTCTTATCGGGGTTTGACTGTATTCTTTTCTTTGGAAGGATCATCAAAGAATTCAAATTCAAAGAGTTTTGAGTCAGGGAAGTTGGCTTAGCTTGGGTGTAGGTTGATAAATGGAGATTATTTTCGGGCAAAATTATGATGGCTTTTCATAATTCAAAGATGTCCTGCATGCAAGAAGACGAATGAACACTTGTATAGAGAGAGATAGATGAATAAATTTGCAATTTTTTTTCGTTTTTTGAACACATTTTCTACAAGTTAACCTTAATTTAATAACAGGAAAGAGACCCTAAAAGATCAAATAAAAAAGGGTGTAGAATTTAGGGAAGATTCAATTGCGTCTTTGTGAAGGGAATTGGCTGGCGATCAACTGTGAATTTTAAATTTTTGATCTTTAGAGAGGCAACAAAATTTCGCGAAAATAGTCCAACTTTGCTGCCCAATGATTAATTTATTGTTTCTAAAGAAATTTAGATGTGGACCTGAAAAAAAATTTGACTCGTCAGGAGGGTATTTGACTTAGGGAGGTTCGAGTTACGGAGGTTCACCCGTAAGTTTTTTTTTGAAATTGATTTGATTTTTATTTTCAGGTGGTGCCATGGGAAAAACCAGACGACCTCGGACTGCTTTCACTTCCCAACAACTGCTGGAATTGGAGAAACAATTCAAGCAAAATAAGTACTTGTCCCGTCCGAAGCGATTCGAAGTGGCCACTTCGCTCATGCTGACTGAAACTCAGGTACGGTTTCAAAATATTTGACAAAATTAACTCGCATCGACACGACAAAAAATGCACAGCTTCGAGACAAGAATGGCTTCCATGACGAATGGGCTAAAGAAAAAGGCGGGGAAGGAAACTGATGACAGTTTTAAATACTAGGGTACTTGAAATATTATACAATATTCAAATTTGGAACATGCACAATTTCTTTATTTTTTTTGAATTGGCAAGAAAAATTTTTTGCGCGTCATAAATTAGGAACAATTTTTAATAGCAATTGAGGGGGATTTCTCAAACTTGCATCTAAATTTTGAAGGTACACTAGTGCATAAACTGCTGTACATTCATTATCACAAACTTCATGAATACACGCTATATCTCACAAAATTCTACTGTACTACAAATCACGGAATATCTCCGGAAATGTGTCAAATTTTCCTTTTCAAAATTAAGGGTACGCGGTACAAAAAATGGTATTTTGTATAATGAAATTTCTTTAAAATTCATGTAAAAAATGCGGTACTGTGCTGTATAAAATTTTTCTGGACAGGGCTTTTCAGCAATATGCTTATTATTTCCCTTTCGGAGCCTCCAGAAATGACGTACACGACGCAAACAAATTGTATTTTGTATAAAGAAATTTCTTTACAGTACATATGCTGTAAAAGTACTTCGCTGTAACTTTTTTTCTGAACGGGACTTTTTAGCAATATGCTCATGATTTTCCTTCCAAGCCCTACAAAAATTACTTGAAGGATACAGAAAAATTGTAATTTTGCATAATAAAAATGTCTTTCACAATGCATATAGTGAGACCCCAGATGCGGACATAATTGGTGCATCAAGAGTGTCCCTATGTCGGATTGTCCCCAAGTCGAATCTTGTTTTCCCATAGACTTACATTGTATAATTTTTAATTAGTGATTTATGGAAGAAATATTCATCAGAATTTCATGAAAAAAATTTTTGCCACTTGAATTTGATTCAATGAATATATTTTCAAACCAATAAGAACATTTGGAACATTGAATAGTGTACCTCTGTACAGTAAATTGAAAAGTTGGCATCTGGAAAAAATAACATCCATGTCACAAAGAAAGCTAGAAGGAAGTCCCTCTGTGCTATAGGGAATTTTTTAAATTAGCTGAATGGATGGGAAAATTATGGAAAAAGTACCAAAGAATTTTTCTTGCATATATCTTACATTGGAAACATCTGTTTCTTGCAATCAAGCCTTATAAAATTCAATTTTCCTAAAATTTATTTTGGAATTTTATCCTGCAATGTCCCCAGGTTGAGTCAGTGTCCTCATGTTGGGTCTTTTTTATGTTTTTTTTTGTTAAAAAATAAATGTCCCCATGTCGAGGCATCCGCATGTGGGGGTCTCACTGTAATACAACTGTGCTGTATAAATTTTTCTGAACAAGGCTTTTCACCAGTATGCCTATGATTTTACTTTTCAGAGCCTTTAAAAATGGCTTACATGACAAGCAAAAATCGTATTTTTCATAATGGAATTTGTATTTATTTGCTGTATTCTTACATGTATGCTGTATTTTAAAATTGACAGGTGAAAATCTGGTTCCAAAACCGACGCATGAAGTGGAAGCGCAGTCGAAAGGCCTTCCAGGAGGCCAAACAAGGCTCAACCACTGCAACCACCACCAACACCACCAGCACCACCACAACATCCACCTCAAACACCACCAGCAGCAGCAACAGCAACAACAACAACAACACCAGCAGCTCTCCTGACCACTGCACTGCCAACAACAATAACAACAACAACAACACCAACATCAACAACAACAACGACACGAAATCCGTCGTCCACCAGGACGATCTCGACAACAGTTCCGGCACGGACATGCATCAAGCCGGCTTCGACAGTGGCGATGACATTCCGAAAGCGGAAATCAACCCAGCTTCGCTTCATATGCATCATCATCATCATCACCACAATCATCAAAAACAACAACAACAACAACAACAACAACCGCAATTGCGAGTGCCGTTGTTGCACCCAGCGCTCATTTCGAAACTCACTGCAGCAGCTGCTGCTGCTGCTCCAGAGCCGCTTTACCGGCCTTATGTGATCTGATTTGCATTCGTTTGTTTCCTCCCCAGTAATTTTTTTTTTTTTTCAAGATTTGGTCAGTTTTTTTGAATACAGTATATTGTTTATTTTGGGACAGTGTACACGTTTCGAGATTCAAGTGAGGGATCACGTTACATCATGGGAAGTTNGAAAAATGCCAAGGAGAAAATTTAATATTGAAAATATTCAATTAAAAGGCATTTTCTGAATGTTAAAAACTGTTTTCCTCAGAGCGGAGAAGAAAAATGCCAGGGAGAAAATTTAATATTTAAAATATATAATTAAAAGGCATTTTCTGAATGTTAAAAACTGTTTTCCTCAGAGCGGCGAAGGAAAAATGCCAGGGAGAAAATTCAATATTGAAAATATATAATTACAATAATTTTTTGAATGTTAAAAACTGTACTTAAAATCTTGAAGGAACATTTTGAACCAGTCTGGAAAATCCCTCAGTCGACTCAACCTTGGTTGCTAATAGATGAAGAGCAAGAAACCAGAAAATTTAATCTTAGATTCTAACTAAATTTCTGCTTATTGATGGACATTTTTCATTTTAAAAAAATGTGCACAAGTATGTGGCCAAGGAAAATAACGTCGCCCTTGATGTTCAAGAAATTATATAATGTCATTGCGTGATCCTACCAATTTTCAGACTCAGCCAAAAATAATATCCTACCTGCAAAAATCATTCTTAGTCATTTCTCGTAATAATAAATCTCTATCTTTTCTATATCTATAAGACTGGCATTTCATGCAGAAGAATTTAATATAAATTTGTCTGTAGTGCCAGAGGATCTTGACATTGACCAATTATTTCCAAGTGACAAATGACACTATTCCAACAATTTTACATTGCCCTATTGCCCTAAAATTATGGAAAATTTAAAGAAAGAACTTCCTTGTCACCCTTCGACATGTACTTTCTTTCTTGAAAATGATGGATTGTATCGGTAATTTGAAGAATTTGTTCTTTAAAAAAAAGCAGTGATGCAACACAGAAAGGAAGGAATCGATTTCTGATAGTTCTTTCCTCGAATTTATTTGTTTTTCGTTTGTGTTTAAGCAGTTGACAAGAATCTTACTCCGAAGTACAGAAGCGAAAAACTTGCACAACCCTTTTCCAAGTGTCGCAGGATTTTTTACCGAAGGAAAAAAATATGAAAATTTTGAATGCAGGTTTTGTTTTGGTCCCGGTATATATGTTTTGAAATGGCACACATTTCTCTCCCGCAATTTCCTTTGCGCGAAACTGCGGAATTTGTAAGCGAAGACTTTTCAATGAGTGTAGTCAGTAGGAATTTTCAAGGAACCGAGGAAAACGTTTTCATAGGTCACTATTTCGCATTTAATTCGGACGCATTTTTTTTTTGCAATTCCGGGAGAGAGATGAAAAGATTGAGCCTTTCGGACTACAAAAACGCGAAAAAAACCAAAAAGAATTTATTGGGAAATTGTCAAAAATATTACGTTCATCAGCTCGGAATGAAACTGTGCTTAGTTGAAGCAACGACTGGTTTTATTTGAAAATTTGGCAAAATAACGGGTCGATTGCTCTGCAATCAAACAACCTTACAGAAAACATGTTTGATATATGCACCTGCCAAGCTAGGGAGGTGTCCTGCAGCTCCTGCTTGTATTTATCTTTTCTATTCATTTGTGAACACATGCAGCTTTGTAAGCATTTTTAATGTTTCCACAAAAATCTAAAAAGTTTAGGAAAGAAGATGAATAAATTTACCTGCCATTTGCAAACATTTACGCGTATAAAAACTTTAAAAATAATCTTGCAACCTGAACACAAAGGCTGTAAAAATAATATCCTTTGCCTCCATAATAGGGGTTTCTGTGTGAATTTTGGCATTTAAACAAATGGAGAAAAGTTCACATCAACATTTGAGAAAAACCAAAAGAAGCAGGTATGAAGAGGAAGGAGAACATTGGAAGAATATTGATGGAGATAACAACCTACATGTCATATTTACACATCAATTGAAACGAGACAAGCACCTTTCAGGTGAATGTCTGTGCAGTTTTCGACTACTTCAAGATCATCATTCATGCAATTCGGTACAAAGTCCCATGGGAATCACATGAAACATTCAATCATGGCCCGTAAGGAGATACAGTACAGTACCTGTATGCGATGTTGGGTTTCAAAAGCGACATCTACTGAAAAAAGAGCAACCTTCTGGGCGGGGCTCCGTAGATGTCGTAACACTAACACTGTGAATTAGCGGCACCTACTGCTTTCCTGTCCAAACTCTACGTAGTCCTGTGCAGGTGTCGCTTCGTCACTGTACAGTAGAACGTTTCCACTGCAAAATTGAATTGAGGAGCATCAGTCGTCATCAGAGATAAGATTTCAAATCGTAAGTTCGTAATGAAAGGAATGCACTTTGATTTCTCCTCATCAAACATTTCCCTTCATTTTCTAAACCAGTTTTCATCGAATTCCTTTTCAATCAACTTACACTGAAGAGCACAGAAAAAAAAAAGAACCAGAAAATTTCGCGGGAAAAAAATTAGCAGAATCATCTCCCTAATTCGCAACAAGCCGAACCTACGAGAAAACAAAATAAAGTCCGGGACGAAAGAAAAAAAAACGCAAGCCATTTTCATTACAAAAAATTTCCAATAAAACACGTGATTTCCTCGCCAAGCTACAGCAGGTCAAGGGGACGTGGCCTCACACCAAAGCGGGTCGGGCAACAACTTCTTTTCTTTTGCCAGGGACTTGGTTACAATGGCTTCTGGAAGCTAAACCTAATGCTCAGGGATCCGGTTTTCCTGGGAAAGGAAGGGGGGGACAATGGGGGGGATCAGCCCAGCTCATCCACGCGACACACCGAATACCTTCTTCGTCTTCATCTTCTCTTTTTCGAGAGGCGCAAAAACAAACAAAAAATTGACACGCGAAGAAAAATCCAAAAAACTTTTTTGAACAAAAAAAACCGAAGCTCAAGAGGGAATTCTTCTTTCTCTTCTCTGCCCGCAGTCGCGCAACTGTACCTCCCTCTCTTGTCAATCTCTCTCTCGCCTCTCACTCTCTCAAATCTTTGTAGGAATGATGATCACAACAATTGACTTTGCAATACTTGCTTCAGAGTGTTCTCCGGATGCTTGGCAAGGGAAGGGAGGGGAGCGAGAAGACTTTTTTCTTCATTTTCTTTAAACCAACTGGGTGCTACAAGTGCTCGCCTTTCTTATTTGTACCTTTCCTCCTTCACAAAGCGTTCAAGTGCATCCATCAGCTGAACATGTAAAAAAAAAAAAGGTTTTTAACCAGGGTTTTTCTTGCAGAGGGCAACATCTCTACCAACACAACAGAAGGGGGTCCCCAAGTTTTTCTTCTTCTTCTTTCTCGTTTATCACAGCATCTTCCGCACTCAGTAAAGGAGTTTGCGTTATGGCTTCTCAAAATATTCGAACATCGACAAAAAGCGAAACGAAAGCAACCTTTAGCGACATCAGTCCCGAGACAACCAAAACAAGCCACATAAGCGCGGGAAGAAGTGTCAAAAATCAACGGTGTTGTGCAGAAATAAAAAAAATGGACATCGAAGTGCCAAAAAAGAATATTGTTGCTCCTCTCGACGAGTTCAAATGAGGGTTCCATCATCCATCCAATGAATCCGTGGATCGGATGTCTTCGGGATTTTTTTTTTTCTGTGCAGCTCTTTTGACAAAAACATTTCATCCCTCATTCAAATTCGCTTTTGCGGAAAGGCAAGACATACACAAAAAAAAAGGGAGGATGGGTTACAACCAGGAGAGACACGTGGGAAAAAAGGGGGACGCTGCAAGGGGATCACTGGCCAGGTTTTCCTTTTTTGTTTTTCTTCCTCTACTTTTCGTCATCTCTCTCATCGCTTTTCCTCTTTCCTTTTTCTTCTTCATCTCTCGCACTTAGTCTTTTGTCAAATCCCTTCGCAAAACACCGTGCGTTGCAACGAGCAACTGATTGTTCCGGAAGCTCTCTCACTGCAGTTTCCTCCTTGCTTTTAGAAATCCGTATGATTGCTGTTTTTCACCCCAAGACCCTCCTTTAAAGACACACAAAAAAAAGAAACAATCCCTAAAACATTTTTCGAGCACTCACGCGAAAGGAATTAATCTCTCATCCTCGAAAAAAAAAGCTTTGGGGAAAAATCGGGGACACAAATGAATGAAAATCTTCGACACTTGAAACGTGAGATCTCGTTTACCTCCTCCCCAAGTCACCGCTTCTCTTTGCTTCGATTGAAAACAAAAATGAGGGCATGAACAAGCGTTTTCGCGCAGAGGTCAAAGGGTCAGCATTGACCCCTTATCAAATTTTAATTTCCCCTTCCTTAGACGACAGCAAAGTCAGAGAAAGACGTGAGGGGGGAAGCCGGAAAAGAAAAGTATTTCGCTCATTTTTTGCGGTCAACCCGTCACCAGAAATATCTTCAAACTTAATTGCATCAATTAAACATGATCCGAAGGCACGGAATAAAGAGAGTGTGGGCATAGACGAAGAGTTGCTTCGAAAAAAGTACGTACTATTTTAAGGATTCAAGGATTTCTGGCTAAATTTAAGCCTTACTGTTACATTCAAGACCATGGCTTTCTTGGGTTCTCTCAAAAAAGCTTCCCGCAACTTTCAATATTGAACTTTTAAAATTCAGGCCAATTACTAGACCAAATTATGTCTCCACCAGCTATAATTAAATTCCTTCATCGCTGATTACTCGAAAGCAGTCACATTTACGTGAATGATTTGGGTGTCGAGGTTCGGATATCTGAATCTGAAGATGCCATGAAAGTGCAAATTTGCAAAATTTTTTGTATCAATTCCATTCGAAGGTAAAGATTCTTTTCAACAGTTGACAGAAGAACTCGAAATAAAATAAATACCATCAATTCGAGAAGGACTAACGGAAGAATGAACGCAGAGAAATTAAAGAATCCGCACCTCGAACACTTCATGCAGAGTTCGCGCAAAATATGAGCAAAATACGCTTTCATTTAAAAAGAGGATAACAAGAAAAGTTGAGATTTTAAGCCGAATCCGTCATTTCAACATCATCGTCGTCGTCGTCGTCTTCACCACAACACTCCTCCCTTGCCCAAGTCCACCGCCTCTCTCAAAGCGAAGCCAAAAAAACATCTCTTTCCAAACGCGGTTAATGCGGTTTTTCTCCTCTACTAACTCCACAAAAAAAACACCTCTCAAATTTCGTTTCCAAAAAAACAGAAAACCCCACACGTGTGACACGCTCTCTCATTTTTAACCTCACTCTCACTCGTTCCTTGAAACCGGGATGATTCGAAAAAAAAAATTAAACCAAGGAACTGACAAAAACCGCAGCGCGAATTCCACCCCTCCAAATGCACACACCCGCAAACAAGAAGATAAGACAACTTCCCATGATGTAACGTGATCCCTCACTTGAATGTCGAAACGTGTACACTGTCCCAAAAAAACAATGTACTGTAATTAAATCGACTGACTAAATCTAAAAAAAAATTACTGCGGAGAATTCCCGACATTCGTGACACGCTTTATGCTAGGTTTTGCACATTTCGTTTGTTACTTGATTTCCTGCTTTTTGCAATACAGAAAGTCTACGTCCACACTGTCCCAAAGATGAAAATACAGTACATGAATAAACCGACTGATATGATCGAACAAAAATTAATGCGGAAGATTCCCGACCTTTTTTGACTCGCTTCCTCAGGCGGCCTTTAGGTTCAGTACAAAATACAGACGTTCACTATATTTTCTAATGCTTTCTACTACTCGAATATAAAAAAAGCGTATATTTTAGGTCCTCAATCTATCATTTTGAAGCAAATACCCTATTTCCTTTTTCTTACTCTCTGCGTAGAGAACCACAAAAAACTAGGAACTAGTCCGAATCAAACGTAGGAGAAATCTATTAAATAAAATGACGGACTCGCTGTTCTGGAGAATTACAGTGCAAGAAAATAACTCGGTATTTTCAGCTGATGGGTTTGAAGTGCCTTTTGCGGATCTGGACAATCTAGATACGGAGGGTAAGAATAACTTTTCTGAAAGATCCGAGAATGGTCTCTCATCTTCTTCAGTACGCATGTGTGCATTTGGTGTTTTTCTCTTCATCTTCCCCTCGAGAGCAAAAAAACAGCGGGTATTTTTCTTGGTCTTCATCTGATTCGCGTGGTGCGCGCAACTCGTTCACATGGCGGAAAGGAAATAAGCAACCAGCAGACAATGCGTGTGTATAAAAGGAAAACGACAAAAGAGGAAAAAAAGAAAATAAAAACACGGATCCCAGAATATCCCGCGGGCGGGATTTTAGCTGGAGCGGATCTTCTTCCTCGGCGGGCCAATCGGCGGGGCCTGCTGGGTGGCCAGGGCCCGGAAGGCCTCGGCAATGAGGTGCGGGTGCGACTTGATCATGGACTTCCAGCCGTGGGTGTCCATGACGTCGGTGGCGTGCGAGTTGATAAACTCGATGCTCTGGGCCCGAAGCTGCTCGGCAGAGTGGAGATCGGCCAGGATGAGGACGTCGGCAGCATTGTCGACGGAAAGGGACGAGGACAGGGCCTCTTCGCACATGACCTTGAGGCGGTCGAGGGCGTACTTGTCGGCCGCCGCCAAGAGGTCGTCCGCCATCCGGTCCAAGTTCGCCGCCCGACCAGTGTACACGTAGCGCAGCATCTCCTTGAACACGTCGTGGTCCATGTCCGTGATCTCCACCCGGTTGTGTTTCCGCTCCTCCATCTCGTGCTCGAACATCGCCGCGAACACGGGACTCCGGGCTGCCAAATGAATGGAAAAAAACCAATTAATTAGTTGACCATTTAGTCATTCCACATTTAGTCTTGAAAACACGCAATAATACTACAGTGCTGGTCACCATATTCACTCGAGTTCTTCAGAGGGGAAAAAAAGGAGGTGCGCGTCATAGACGGGTACACATTTCTCGAACAGATTTAAAAGGTTGCAGTGTCCAGTATTCGATTTTTACGGAGAATTTGTGACCAATTTCAACGGAAAAACGTTTCGTAAAGGAAATAATCGAAAATTAGTGGAATTCGGAATTAATTTCCGTTCATCAGTTAAATTCGGTTTGCATTATAATCGATTTTATGAGACACTTTGGACCAATTTTAACGGGAAAACTTTTTGCAATGGAAACATTGAAAATTAGTTCAATTTGTAGAAAATTCCAGTCTAAATTTCAACGTCTTACTTTTTAAAATATTGTACATACTTCTAGAGTCACTAAAAACACGGGGGTACGATTTCATGAAAAATTATGATTGAAAAAACTCGAGGGCGCGCGGTACTCGCGTAAATACAATATACTCAAAGTGTTTCCTCA
>CAJPEX010004662.1:0-20317 GCA_905338405.1 Notodromas monacha | reverse complement strand
GAGCGAGGATGCTACGCTCGGGTTGCCGCGTGAACGCGACCCCACAAGACACCCACAGAAAATGAGACGCAGTGACCTGATTTTTTAAAGCAACATTTTGTCAAATAAAAAAGAACTTTTCGCGTTTTATCAGGGTAAACACGGAATCAAAAGGGGGTTATCCTTACCCGGAATCGGCACAGATCCTTCGCAATTCCATCAAATGCTGTTTTGTCAAGACAAAAGCAGCCATGACTCCTTCAGCGACCTCGACCCGGTTTTCCGTGCTGTTGTGCCAAATTTCGAACGCGTCGTGAGGGATCCAAACTCCGTCGCACAAAATTTGAAATCGGCGAGACACTTCGTCAGAAAATGGTCCCGGAAATGCACTTAGCCCCACGAAGATGCTTCCTGATGGCGATGAAACATTTCCGGTTGCTGATACCCTGTTTCCGAACGCATCAAACTCCAAACTTCCGGTGATGCCACGTGTGCAATTTTCCGATACCGCCAAAAGTGCGGTTTCAAATGCCGAAATGGCGTAAATGGACGGACCTCTGCCCAGCTTTTGGTTCAGTAACTGCATCATCTTGTGCCTTTAAAGCATAAAATAACATTCCCAAAGGAAAAAACAACCTGTAAATAACACCATCACCTGGCAATATAATATAATTTCTAAAAAAATCATCAGCACGAAAGACAAATTTTGCGGTGTTTCGATCTGAACTGTTTGGTTAAATTTAACTTTCTGGTATTTGAATTCAAATATTGGCGAAACTAACTTAATCAAGAGCATTGTGCCAGATTTTAAGATTACTGTGCAGTATCATGTGCAAAATTTAGTATGTAACGGGAAACAAATCCTCAAGAACTTGAAATCCTCGTTCGAATAATCTTCACACAAAAATCAAACATGGCTGAGTTGATTTCGAGCCAAGAGGAAAATGTAAAAGCTGGCAAGAAAAATAATCGTGGCAAGGGAAAATTTTCAAAATAAGCTAAAAAAAAAAGTATACAATTATATGCAGCATTTGCACAATTATTTTTTTTTGAATAAATTCTGCTGCGTTCTTGCAAATTTTCAGCCAAAATTCTTGGGATTTTATTCAGAAAAATTTTCTTCTACCGTTTGACCTCGAGTAAAATAAACATTTGGTCGAGAAATATTATGAAAAAAAAATTTGAACAGCTTGTGGAAATATTTTTGCTGTTTAGTTTTGAAGGGGAAAAAACTGTCGCATGAAAATCACCTGTATGTTCCTTTTTGTCTGACCCCGAGAAATCCGATGGAAATCAGTCCAACTTTCCCAGCATTCCTCGAAACTAGTGGATCTTTCAAGTTTAACTCATCCTCCCAATTTACTCGTAGTCCCTTCATGGTCTAGGAGACATTCGACTAAAGTAGTCGTAAACGGTTATTTAGTCGTTGCTGAAAGGGCAGGTGTTTGTCGTGTTATCTTTGAAGCGGCTTAAGGGCCGTTTGCGTCGAAACTTGCTTCAATGTTTGCCCGACGCTTTTGTGCTCAATTGCTGGCAGAAATTTCATTGAAACTTGATCCGAAAATGCGATGAAATCTTCGCGATAATCCGGATCCAGCGAAATTATTGGCAGAAGTTTTTTTGCTTTCATTTGACCCATTTTGTGAATTAGGGCCAAATTGGAAGACTTCGAATCGGCGTAAGGCGAAATAATTCTCGAGTCCCTGAATTCGCGTGAATTTTTTGGAAATGGCGTGAAAATATTTGGCCCAGACGGAAATTGTGCAAATATATTTTCTTCGCCATGTTGAGTCGATCTATGCTTTCTGCAAAATCGGCACGAATCAGATATTGAAAAAATTAATCAATCACTTCCGAAACGAACCTCAAGTCAATTATTGATTTAAAACCTCCTTCTGCGAAAGCCTTTCCAAAATGTTTCAAAATTTCTCGTGATTCGTCGTCGGCACAAATTTGCACACTTCTGACGACGTGACCCTCTTCCGAACTGATCCATTCAAATGCTGTTTGTATCGCCAAAATTAGTTCTTTTTGCTGGCTCGGAGCAGTCGAGGAATTGCAATCAACGATCATTCCAACAACTAAAAAACATCATTCAATGCGTTAAAAAACCACGGGAAATTTTGGCGCGATTCAAATCATGTCAAACGACTCAAACCAGATTCTTTTGGCAAAGAGGCGAATTTGGCGACCAGGAAAACAAGAACTCCAGAAAATGCAACGAGTGCGATTCCACTTGTCCATGGCGAAAAGCGTTTATCCAATTTCATTTTAAATTTTGCACATTCACCGATCTTCCGGCTTTTGTCGAATGCAACGCAATTTCTGGAAACACACTCGAGCAATGAATAAATTTCGCACAAAAATTTTTCTTTCGATTAAAAAAAAAAAACCAGATCAATTGTATGGTGCCAGAGGTAGGATGAACAATTCCTTTCAACAGATGCATTAAACGAGGAGAAATAAATCGTCAGAAGACGAATGCGCCGAATTGTTTTTATTGGCTGACGGATCCAGTATTTTCTGCACAAAATGCACAAGCCCCGGCTTCACACAACAAGATAATGATCACACTGCAAGACAACCAAAAGCACACCATGGAAAATCGTCCATCGTGTTTCAGAAAGACAAAATAACGGACCAGAATATTTTATTCACTGACCCAAGCATGCATCAGACGCCTGCATGAGCATAATTTCCTTTTTCTTGCATGCAATAGGAATTTTTCTTCCTGGAAAAAAAAAAATTCAAGCGTGGATCAACAAATGGAGCGAAATTGCTTCAATGCCAACAAGGAAGCCGCCATGACGAGGATTTCAGGGATCCAAATGCAGGAAGAATATTGGACGAGCCAGCCTAGAGCAGAACAGAGCGGGATGCCCAGTCGCATCATGGCCGCGCCCATGGGACTTCCTGAAGCAGAGTAGCCTTCTTCAAAGGCCATTTGCGTCACCCAGGGCTGAGTCAGGGTTTCGACCAGGTCAGAAATGAGAGGCGATTTCTGCATGGCCCACACGACTGGGTTTGCGAGGATGTGGTAGCCAGAAATGGCGAATGGATCTTTGGTGGCCAGACGGAGGCCGAATTGAGAATCTGCGACATAGCTGTGTGAAAATGGGAATTGCATCAGTTCGTGGTGGTGATGATTCAAGGTTTTCTTGAGTAACCCAAAACAGACCACTAAATTAAGTAAAACGCTAAAAGAGCAAACTAAACATTTGATTTTGCGAGACCAATTGTGCATACTCTGTAAAGTCTGCACTGAAATTTTTTTGCCAATTCTGAAGTCTATAAAACTGCATTCTCTGAAATCCACACACAACACCTGCAAAATTGAGATTTTGACCATGTGATATGAAGGTTTCTTATAGTAAATCAATAAAAGCAAAGTGCAAATTCAGTAAAGCAATAAGTCGTTGCTGAAAATGTGCACAAAAAGGGTTAAAAACTCATATCATCAATAATTTTCATATTTTCACAACAATTCAGAAGCAGAAAATGTCTTTTGAAAATTGAAAAAGCAATGTTTGTTTATCTGCTCTAGAGCTTCAAAGTTAGCTTAAATCTGGATCAAATTTTAACCCTTGTGCAGCAAAGTCAGGATAATTTAGCAATAAATTTGTTCCCACCAGCAGAACTGAAAATAAAAATGGTGTTTTTGAACCAAAAGGCCTAAGCTGGGGAAAAAATACTCTTGCATTGGATACTTTTACCTTGAAAGAAAAAAATTCCTCACTGGGTGACCTTTTTGATGCAGCATAGCATATGATTAGCACTGGTGATTTCTAAAACAAAAATGAAATTATCAGATTTTTCCTGCCTCATCATAGTCTTTCCTGGCATGGGCATGGGGGACATTTCAATGACCCCCTGCTCAAAAAGTCAACATTTTTATGTTTCTGCAGAAAACTTATTGCATGAAAAATAAAAAAATCCTTAACTGTTGGATGAAATTTTTCCTGCATTCCTAGCATAGCATCAGCATTTGAGATCATCCTTGAAACAAAAGGAATTTTGCCTCATGGATTTTTCCTGACTTTGGCCTTCCCAACCTGGGAGCATTTAACCCTTGGACGGCAGAGGGTTCTTTCTTATAGTGGGACGGAGTTGGATTATTTTTGTATCCTCCCGCATTTTCAGTTTTGGGAAGGTCACCAAAACCCTTCCAGGTGGGCTGAGGCAAAGTCAGGATTAATCCAAAAAAAAGCCATTCGCCTAACTGATAATTTTTTTTTTTGCCCACAAAATTTTTCTGTGTTCAGAGAAAAAGCATTGGGATTTTTCCCGACTTTGCCCTTGACCGCCTGTTATCATTTTTTTCCAAACCTCTCTAAGGTGCCACAAAATTTCGCAAAAATAGTCCAACTTCGCTGCACAAGGGTTAAGTGACCTTTGGTCAAAATTGAAAAATTCCTACTCCGCCATCACATGGGAGAGGATTCCTTAGTGTAAGGAATCCTCAGGTGTCTCAGAGTTGAGGCATTAAATTACACACATCATTCTTACCTTTCAATATCCAGTCTTCCCTGGGCAAACAACTCAGAACATATCACAGAGTTCTCCTTGTACACCTTGTTGTAGAGTAGCCCAAGCATGCCCAGGCAATTGGCCCAAGTGGAAGCATGACATGTGCCAATGCAAGGTACACTAGAAGATCCAACTCCTTCAGACAACAAAGAACAAAATATGCACATTGTTGCAGCTCCAATACATCCTCCCATGGCAGGCAAGGCACTGTTCAGAATAATCAGGTGCTTTGGCATGGGATACTTTTGCTTGGCAGGTGCAGGAATGGCATCTTTGCGTTCCAGTGAGGGAATGAAAGAGGGTTCAGAGTAGTGAAGAATGTGTTTGACTTCTTCCTCTGTAATCTTGAAAGATCCTGACAGATCTTTCACCAGTTCTGGGTCCCAAGTCTCCTCCACTCCTGACAAAAATATATGCAATGGAAAAATTAGATTTATGACTCACAAAGTTGAATCTTTTGCAAAGGATACATCAGAAATCCAATAATCAACTTTTGATCAAATTATTCCGGTTTATTTTGATTCACTGGCAGGGAACAAAAACACCTGTAGATTAATTATTCAATGATCATCCTTATATGATTTGAGAATATTAATATGCTTGGTTTCCTGCTGGGTTATTGGAAATTATCAGGATTGGTAGCACTATATGGCAAGACTTGTAATAACTGGTCATGCACTGAAAAATAGTGTTTTTTAATGCATGGCAAAAATTCTTTTAACCCTTGGACTGCAAAGGGTTCTTTCCCATTGCTGGCCAAAATCAGATTATTTTTGTATGCTAAGGCGTTTTAATTTTTCTGAAGGTCAGAAAAGACCTTCCAGGTGGGCTGAGGCAAAGTTGGGATTAATCCGAGAAAAGCCCATTGCTTAGCATAGCATTTTTTTCATTTTCCCACAAAATTTTTCTGTACAAAAAGAAAAAAACATCGGATTTTTCCCCAACTTTGTCCTCAAATCCCTGTTGTCCTATAGCATTTTTTTCATTTTCCCACAAAATTTTTCTGTGCAAAAAGAAAAAAAACATCGGATTTTTCCCCAACTTTGTCCTCAAATCCCTGTTGTCCTTTTTTTATTTTCTGCCCTGAGGTGCAACAAAAATTTGCAAAAATAGTCCAACTTTGCCGCCCAAGGGTTAAGATTTCATCAATAGTTTCTGAATACAGGTGTCACCTAAGACATCTCATTGTTCAGTGGGACGTGACCTCTGACATTTTTTGAGTAGAGCTGATTGAAAAAGAATTATGACATTTCCCAAAATGTTTTATGGTTCTGGGATTTTTTGCATTAAAAAAATGTCTTTCAGTTTGACAAAAGGTCACTGAAATGCATTCAGTTTGAGAAGGCCTAAGTTGGAAAAAATCCACAAAGGACAAATCCTTTTGTATTCCAAAATCTCTGAAGCAAATCCTATGGAAGGAATTCCTGAAAAAAGGCTCCCATCAGTGAGGAATTTTTTTGAGGAACGTTTTTTTTCAGGATCATAAAAAAATATTGGACTTATTCCTAACTAAGGCCTTGGTGCAAAAATCAATTTCAATTTTATTGTCTGGGCTCATGGGCACCACATTTTGCCAAAATATTCCATTTATATCATTCAGCAATTTTTTAATATTCAGAAAAAATCGCAGAACCTCGGAATAACATCATGGGACATGTCCCAATTTTTTTAACACGTTTTTATTAACTCGCTTTCTTGTCTGTTTGTTTGTCCGGATCAAATTTTGCAACTCAAATTTCGCTCATTTTTGAAAACGTGGTTTTTTAGATTAATTTTTTAATCTACTAAATTTTTTTTCCTTCTCTGACAGTCACACCTACTCTAAAAAAATATCAGAGGTCGTGTCCACCTGGGGACAATAAAACCCTCCTATGACAGGCATCAGCCACAACCATAGTCACCTGCTGAACGTTCAATGTCTCCCGACAATGACCCGAGGTCAGGAAGCGGTTCTTCGCCTTTCGTCACCCCAACAACCGCGGAATGGTCTCGGCTATTCAAGTCGTGTTCCTCATTGCTGATGTCTTCATCAGATTTCCAACTTTCGCCATCATCATGAATGGATTCCACATCAGTGGATAAGGCAGGGCTGCTGCTGGCATCGATTCCGCCTCGTCCTGGGGTTTCAACCCCGCGGACTTGGCGGTAGTAGAAAGGTACGTCCGAGTTGGGAAACAGGCCGGTCCAACTTTTGTAGTCCTTCGGATCGGACCCGAGATTCGTGTCAGATAAAATCTCGAAATACCTGTGAAAATATGATGGCCTTCAAACATGCCTGTTCTTATTGGACTGCGCAGAATTAAAAAAAAAATCCCCTCGAACAGGTATTTTTTCCGCGCGTATTCAATTCTATTCCGGAACACACGAGAAACTCGTTACAACAACGAGTTTGGAACCTTGGAAAAAGATTCCTTATAAACGAAACTTTGTTGAAACGAAATTAAACCATAATTTTGGTTATTGAACAGGGACCAAAAGGAATTTCTTGCGAGCATTAATTCGTTAAAAAGAGATTATACAGATCTTGCATCTTGTTAAAAGTCTGAAAAAAATCTTTTTCGAGAACCTCTCATCTGACGTTTTCGAATTTTTCTTGCAGGCATTTTGGATAAATGAAATCTCATCCTATATATTAAGTGTTCCTCTGTACCCGTGAATTTTAATTGTATTCTGAAATATTAAAGACAGTTCATCATCCTCACATACACTTGCGGAAAATTTTTTTTCGTTGCAGAAAAAGTGATTTTTGTCGATATTTACGATGCATGAATATTTCCTGAACGAATCATATTCAGAAAAAGTTGATTCTATTCCAACGAACCGTTTTCCATCATTAAGAATTTAAAAACTGCAAATGCCCAATGAACTCATAAAAGACAAAAAATCAGCTTTTCGAGAAATACAGTTTTTATGTCGAGGATCTTACTAAAGTTGAACAAAAATTCGTTGCAGCTTCACGAAAAAGATGAAAACTTGTGCAAACAAATCTTCGCGCATTTGTTGACATAATTTCGCAGTATAGCATAGCTTCGCAATAAAGTCATCGGTTTTTATATTTCATTAAATTCATTCGACTGCCAATAATTTTATTCCGAAAATCACTCAAAATTTCTCGAAGATGACATTACGACATTTAATAATTCCAGAAAAAATGTCCGTGCATTCCGAAAAAAAAAAGAAAGATTTATTCACCTCGGAGCATCTCGGTGGTCGATTTCCGCAGAGAACTGAATCGGATTTCTGCTCACCGTCGAAATTCCTCTCCTAATCCTTTTTGACACTGCAAAATCCTCAGATTTCCCCGCAGTCAAAGCATGAATGCAGGGCAATTTCCCGAGTACATCATCCACCGCTGGACACACTAAATGATGCACGAATTTCTCGCATCCCTCGTTTTTCACGCCTTCAATCTCAATCGAATACCCGTGATCACTCGGGAAAATAATTAGTTCCGGAAATGATGAAAAATTGTACGTCCTCGTGATTTTTGCGTACGAGAACGGGTCAAAGGCTGACACAGTCACTGTTGGGTACGTTTTGCCACAGCTGAAAAAAAATTCAAATCAAAACGTTCGTGTCTGAAAAACCCCATTTTTTTGTAAAGGAAAAAAAACTATAGGATATTCTAAATTTTCCTGTATTTTTTTTAGCTACACTGCAAGGATTGAATCTTTTCGAATTTAAAATGAGATCAAGGACGGAATTCACATGGAATAAATTAGTGATCTTTTATGAAATCACTTCACAATAATATAAGTTACATAATAAATTTATGTTGTAGAGCCAAGATTCCTCAGAATCTTCACTGGAGCTCAGCAGAATCTCAGAAGTATTCATCAAAAACGAGGGCTTTAAACTTTTTTATAAAATGTTGAGGCAACGCAGTCAATTGACAAGAAATTGGATATCCACGTTCCTAAAAATCGAGGTTATCTGAAAATCTTTTCAATTTTAGGAGCCTGAAACATACATTCTGTAAAAAACACGTTTTAAAAAATTTTCAGAGCAAAAAAGCGAAAATCTATAAATAAAGAAAAAACTCTGGAAGGCGCAATTGAAGGCAAGTGAGCCAAAATTAAATTATCGCAAATATCAAATAAAAAAGTGTTTAAAGCTAGGATATCAAAGGGGTGATTACGAAAAATTTAGTCACACCTCACCTGTCAAAAGAGCTGTTGAAAAATTTCCCAAAGTGTTCCCTTTGCAAAAAATGTCCCGTACCAACGCCTTCATCCAGAATCCTCGACAGAGTTAGTTCCTCGACTTGGCTGTCGACAATTTCCACAGAATCCTGTCTGGTGTCGTTTGGGATTTGACTTTTTTCCAAACGAAAGACGGCATCTACGAGCCATTCTTGCTGCTGCAAAATATCCACAAGCTTCGCAGAATCTTTACTGCCGATTTCCGGTAGCAGCGTCAGCCTCGCAAATTTTCCTCCGAAGCGATTCATTTGGTTGTCGAGGATTATTTTGACATTTCCAGAGGTCTTACTGCTGGCCATGAATTCGTTCTGTTTTTCGACGATTTCAGCAGCTTTGAAAACTGCGTCGTATGCCAAAGTAGACAGGAACAATGAGCCGGAATGTGAAATATTCCGTTGCATTTTTTGCATTTCTTTCCGCCTGCGAACAAAAAATAAAACGAACACCTTCAATGACTCAGGTTTAAGTCGTCCAACTTCCGAAAAAATTAAGTCAACATCTAATTTTTATAATTCCTGTTTCCTTGGACTATACATGAAAAATACTGTTTTAGCAAAATATCATAAGTTTTATTCAACACCCCAGTTATTTTTGTAGCCCTTGTCTAAATCTTTGAATTCATGATGAGTTATGGGTTTTGGATGAAATACCAACTATGCATTGAGCATCTTCTTTCCGGTCAAGGAAAGTAGCAATAATCTGTATTATTTTTATATAGAATACAGCTACAGTATAGCCCTGCAGAACGGATCTCCCGCACAACAGACCACCTCTGGATGCAGTTTTCCCTCCCATACTATCAGCATAACAGACATCTGTTGGTTTAAAATTAATGGAAAAAATCAAAAAATTTAATTCCTTAATAATTGAATTTGCATAACAGACTTGAAAACACAACAGAATAGTCTGTTATACAAATTAAGTCCATTGTGCAGGGGTTGACTGTATTGATTCATTATTCATTTAATCATGGACAAGAAAATGTTGACATTACACAACCTATTGCTGATGTCATGAATCAGAATTTGGCTAGATGATGGAAATTTAAGCAAAACAGTTTCCACAATGTGAATTATTCTATTTCTATCTGTATTATTATAATAGCCTCTCATTTGGCTATTTTTTTAAAACTAATGTTTTTTTCAAATGGCGGTGGCAAAATATGAAATATAAGAGGTACATAAGTTTTCATAGAAATATAAGTTTTCAAGAAAAATTCCTTGGCAAAATAATGAAATTGTTATCAAAATTTTGTTTGAGTTCAAGTTTAGATTTTCAGTTTTCAAAATGTCAGTACGAATATTGGCTTGAAATTTTTGGTCCACATTTTTTAAGGCACCATAATTATAATCCAAGCTTTATTTGTTGAGTGATATGAAGAAAAAGAATTGCTGCATCTAGCTTTCCAGAGGAACACTTGAGTTCAACTTAATAATTTTTCCTAAAGCCGATAAAACAATTGAATTTTTCATGGCATTTAAAAAAAAATCATTTTTCGGGTATTATCGATTACCTGAGAGGCGAATTGTGTCCGTCGCTCAAAAACGCCACAGTCATCATTCCAACGCGTTTCATGTTTTTCCAAGCAACGTGATCTCGCTGTAATTCCTCTTCCCAATAAATTGCCTCAGGGTAAAACCAGATTCTATCGAAAAAACCTTCGTTTCCCTGCATGGCCCCGAAGATGCTTCGAACCTGGTTTCCGTCAGCAAACAGAACCGGATTTGCTTCCGGAAAGTGCTTGAGAACTGTCCGGAGCCTGTGCGAAAAAACTTCCGGTTCCGAATCGATGCGGAGAAACGGAAGAAATTTCGCCTTTGGGAAAAGCCTGGATGTTTCGTGAGAAAATGTTTCCGCAGAGTCAGAGTAATGTTTGCTGTTCGTTGCAACAATGGGTAAAACGTGGACGTGGTCGGAAGACTGTTTCAGCGAGTTGATTTCCGCAAATTTGCTGATCAAAGCCGCGAAATGGGCTCTTTCTGGTCCACTCGTCGAGATGTGATGAATTGCAGAAATCGTGTCTTCGTCAGTTTGCGGGAATGGCTTCACGACCAATAATTTCTCATTATTGGTTTCGTTCATCAGACTTGGAATATCCATTGAACGATCCAATCTGAAAAAAAAACTGTACTCATTACAATACTGTATATGGTATATGATTTTAAAATTTCAGATTAGCCTAAGCCAGGAAATATTCCAATATGCCAGGGGAGGAAAATTGGTGAAGTCCACCAGGTATTCCAATGTAGCCCAAAAGTGGGATGGGGAGGGGGTTTGGATGTGGGAATGTTGATTGAACTTTGTGAACTCTGAAAAGCAGAAAATAAAGCTTGCTGTTCATTCATTCATTCATCTCATGGCTGAAGGTTGAAAAAACTAAACCCTGGGATGGAGAGGTTCTTTTTGGTTCTCCAAAAACTTTTTTGCATGAACAGAAAAACAAGTACAGATTTTTCCCACCTTTGGCTCTAACTTGCCAGTAAAACATTCTTTGAATTTAAACATGTCAAGTGAGAAATTCCTGCAAAAATATTCTGCCACCAAAGGGTTATGCAGTGGGACCCCAAGATGTGAACATAATTGATGCATGGATCTTATTGTCCCTAAGTTAGAATATCTTCACGCAATGTCAGATAGCAATGTCAGACCTTGCTTTTCCAAGGACTTAACCTGGAGTATTTCTAATTGGTTCTTCTGTAGATGAATAGTTGAGAAAACATCACTTAAAAATAAAATAAATTAATTCATTGGCAACTTCAAGAAGCACAGAATACATTTACAGAAGAAAACTACACTGAATCTGATCTTCTGGCATCAGAAGGAGCTCAAGAAGCAAGGAACAAGAACAAGTCTTACAGTACCAAGCACATATGATCTAACAAATTAAAAAAGAAGCTCAATTAAGTTCAAACTTTTTTTGATTATTAATTGGGGTAATTTTATTATGATATTTATTTCTAGCATTTGTAAATCTTAATAGCTCAATTATTTCAAGAAATAAAAAAATCTTGAATATATTATTTCTTCCAGAAATCTTTGAAAAGTTTCCATATCTTGAGTCACTGCTGAAATGTTGGGGCAGATTTTTCTAGTTACAAGTGCACTAGCTGAAGTAGAATCGCCCATAGGTTGAAGTTTTTGCATTTCAGGGTCGCACTGTACAGGCAACCCCAAACACAAAGGACCTCCCGCACAAAGGATTTTCACACAACAGACTATCTCTAAAGGCAGCTTTCCCTCCCACACAACTTACTAAATCTGAAAATTTAAAAATTGATCCAATTTTTGTTCAATTCATGTCTAAAGTCAAATTTTTAAAAATGTATTTTCAAAATTTTGTGGTTTTAGATTCACTAAAAATTGCGGTGCACGTCTTACTCAGGTATAAGATTTTAGCCAAATTTCCAACTGAAAAACCCCTGTGCGCGCCTTACTCAAGGGTGCATGGTACTCAAGTAAATACGGTATTTGAATTTGCAGAACAGACTTTTCACACAACAGACTAGTCTGTTGCACAAATTAAGTCCATATTGTGGGGCCTTGACTGCATATCCATTCATATCCAAAATCACAGCTGACGGAAAGCTCACCTCAAGTCCACAACAACAGTGATTCCACCAGCAGTTGAAGGTGCCAGAGAAGCAGGTGCCAGTCCTGACAAAAGCCTGTTATTTTTTACATGCTGGACTCGCACCCAGTTGATTACCATGTGTTGTCCAGAATGTAAGGACAAAAACCTGTCTTGTGCAGCTGAAATCCCGGTAATGATGGAGTCTTCCTGGTGAGAAGACCCCGTTGATGACGGGTAATTTTCCATCAACACATTTATCACAACTGGTGTTGACCCAGCCTGACCTGTGAAGGAATGGACACCATGAAATTGCAACTCCCCGCAGGTTTATTCAATAATTCCTAGACCTAGAGAAATAGGGTCGCTTTTCTGTGAGCCCGAAAAACCCTTTGAAATGTCCCGCTTTACGGATGTCCTTCATTGTCCTTTATAAAAATTTTCCCTATAAAAAATAGTCCAAGTTTGCTGCCCAAGGGTTCAACCAATTTTCTGAGAAGTTGTGTGTACTTCTTCTTGAAGAAGATGCTGCATTGTTGATTCTTTTGGGACATGAATAAATATGAATTTCTTGGAGCCTCTATAAAGAGGCTCCCAGCCAGTCCCAGGCTGATCGTGATGTTTAATTTAAAAATTCTCTGTTCTGGGAAATCCCTAACAAAGATCAAAGAAATGAAATCTCACCTGAAGCTGACCAATGAATGATACCAACAAAAAAGCCGGGGAAAGGAATCAGCAGAATGCTTATGATGCCAAAAGCCACTGCGAAACCCACGCCAGCGATCAGAATCAAAGTGCAAATTGAAGCCATTGACTTTGATGATCTGACTGCACCAAAAGTTGCGGACGAATGCGATAAATATTTATCTTGCTCATTATCCACGAGAAAATCTTTCTCCTTATCACTTTTGAAAATAAAATTCATTTTTTCTCTTTCTTCCCTGCAAAAAATGCTTTGATCTTTGATCAAAACCGGAAGAAAAAAAAATCAGCACATTATGAAGCGAGGAATCTTTCTCCCCATGCATCAAACACACAATTTTTCACACGTTCTTCTCCTTAAAGCATATTAGAAAATGCACGTGCTTTGATCTATGCTACAGTGAGAAATACTTCTACTCTCCAAGTGACGTCAGAAGACAAAATGAGCTCCTCTGCTGAAATGCACAAAATGGTAATTATATTTTTTCTTTGCTTCTTGAAAAGTGACAGGATGAATATTTTCATTGAAGCAAAAATAAACTGACTTTGCTTCACTGAAGACTATTCACTGGTGTCTCAACACAACAAACGCCCAAAAAATACGCATTTTCATGAAAAAATAAATGATTACCGGGTCTTCATTTAACGTGCTGCTGTAATTTCGTTTCTTATGGCTAGCTTATGTTTGTACAATTTTTTCTTCGGTTAACAATTTCAATTATTCGTTATATCTTGAAGTCGATTTTGTGAAATTCTGCATGAAAACAAAATCTGCCTGGGATTGAAAAAAAAATCGAATGAAGAACCTCTGGCGAAGGAATTCGAACAGTCGTTGGAGGATTTTGTATCTCAATTTTGATCACTTTATAATTTAGCCATTTTGATACGCATTATTTCTGAAAGAAATTGACGTAAGCAGTATCGAACTTCTTCGACGTCAAAACCGCTTGTTGCAATAAATTAAATTCGTAGTTTGAGGCACAACGAACTGCGTAGCATCTTCACGCGAACAGTAAATTTCAAAGAAATCAGGTGCATAAAATGAAAAAAAAAATAAGTATAAACCTTGGCGGCTGAAAGACATGAATTGAACTTTAAAAAAATAAAGCAAGACATCAGACGACATCCACTCTTCACAAACAGTTTTTTTCTCCCCTCTCCAAGACCAAGATCACGTTTTCGCGGTGTTGGGTTCCACTCACTGCAACCTGACCTCCGGGTCCGGACCGAAAAGCGTGTTGAACAGGGTTTCGAATTCAATGCATCAGCAGTCGGTGAAATCAGGGCATTCACGGATGCCTAACTTGCATATTGCCCCACTGAGTTCATCCCAGATTTCCGATTCACGCATCTTTTGCTATGAGACACGAGGAATCCTGAGACCAGCGATTTATCATAGTAAAGGTCACTATATATGTCATCTCATAGGAGTTCATCTCATCATAAGCTTGCTGTGCAGCCGTATAAGCGGTTTCCGTTAATTCGTGTGATGTGGTGAGGAAATCACGTTTCTCCTCTGCTGGCTAACTTACGTAAGCAAAACATTTCCACGTTTACATATATAGGTAATTAAAAATTTACAATACAGCTGAACCTTGATTACCTGAACCTCCCCAAGTCAGATTTTTGTCAAGTCCTATAGTCTGAATTTCCGTAGAAGCCCTGCATTAGAAACCTGTCTAACTCAAAGACTTTTGCTCTCGAACCTCCATATAACAGGAATTTTTTACGCCTCTTGGGTATTTTTTTGTGACACAGGAAAGACAAGAAAATGAATGAAAGATCAACTTGATGTGTTTAAAAAGAAAAGAAAATGCAAATTGGGTAACTGAGCCCTTGCCTCCAAGTTCAGTATCATCATTGATGCTGAACAAGATCATCATTGATGCTGAGCAAGAATAGGCCCAGATTGATATCAAGTGCAATGTTGACTAAAGGATTTTTTGGTTATCAGAAAGGTTCAAGTAAAATAGTTGTTCCCAAGAGGACAAAAATCCTGAATATTGTTTTTGATGCATTGCTTTAATTCATTTCAGTAAATAATGTTAGAATTTCCATCTTTACTAGTACCACTCACACCTTTTTTTCTAAAATTTCAGAGTAAAAAAGGGGGTGCACATCATAAGTGGGTATACAATTAAAAAAAAAAATTTCAAATGTAGGGGTGCATCACACTTGATTTGAATAAGAATTCTTGGTACTTTTCTGTTATCTCTGTGCCTACTTTCCTGTTATCTCTGTACCTACTTTCCTTATCCTTCTGTGGTTTATGCGTGTGTGGATAAAGCTGCTTATTCTAAAGGGACTCTGCTAAAGAGGATCCGGCCGTTAAAGGCTGAGTGACTGCGTCTTTTCCTTTCTCTACTTTTATTTGTCATCAATCGGCCTGACACTTGCCTCCAAGTTCAGTATCATCATTGATGCTGAACAAGATCATCATTGATGCTGAGCAAAAATAGGCCCAGGTTGATATCAAGTGCAATGTTGACTAATGGATTTTTTTTGTTATCAGAAAGGTTCAAGTAAAAGAGTTGTTCCCAAGAGGACAAAAATCCTGAATATTGTTTTTGATCCATTGTTTTAATTCATTTCAGTAAATAATGTTAGAATTTCCATCTTTACTAGCACCACTCACACCTTTTTTTCTAAAATCTCAGAGTAAAATAGGGGGTGCACATCATAAGTGGGTATACAATTTTCAAAAAAGTTTTTCAAATGTAGGGGTGCATCACACTTGATTTGAATAAGAATTTTTGGTACTTTTCTGCTATCTCTGTACCTACTTTCCTGTTATCTCTGTACCTTCCCCCTGACCAATTTAACCTGACCTAACCTAACTTCACCTAACCGCCTCCCAAAATCAGTTTCAGCAGAATGCGGAAAAATTAAATTCAGTTTCTGATAGGTTGTTGTGATGATGAACTCATCCTAAAGATTTGTCCGGATGGTAGTGCAATCTAGGACAGAGGTAACAGGAAAGTACCAAATTTTTATTCCAACTTTAAGGAAAACATTATTTGAATGGAAACAAAATACATTGTATCACTTTAAAATTCATATTTTAGTGCTCAGATGTTTGAAATTGTGTGGTTTTAGGGTCACTAAAAATGGAATGATGCACATCTTACCCCAAGATATAATTATCAAAATTTGCCGCAGGAAACCTTTGTTATACGTGTCTTACTTGAGGGTGCAGTAAACATTTTTCGGATTTTTCCTGCAAAAAAAAGGAGCAAAAAGGGGAAAAAATGGCGTTACGGTTGGCCAGTCATTCAATGATTGGATTCACTCAATGCATCCAGAAAATCAAATATTTTCTTGTATTCAGAACTGGAATATTCCCCAGAAGAAAACAAAACAGCATTTCAGAAAAAAAAAAGATGAGCACAAGATCAGCATGCATGAAAAAAATAAGTCAAATTCAGAAGTAACAATGCATGCCATAGTCATTCCTTGGCATATCGCAGTGATCATGTAGCTCACAGCATGTGTTTCCTCCAGTATCACCACAATCATAACTTTCAGTGGGACTACCAGCCTTGATAATGGCCATTGCTTCATTTTCAGCTCTACAGCTCCAATCATCCACTGATTCCTTTATTGTGCGCACTTCATCTGGTGTTGCACAAATGGAAGTCTTGCATTCCTTGCAGGGCTTATAGTATTGCTGAGGCTTGGGTCTATAGTGTGGGTTCTGATTGCAGTGCTGTTGGTAGTGCTGGTGCTTGCAACACACCTTTTTTGGTTCTACTGCTGGTGCTTGTGCCTTCTGCTGGGGCAGTGGCGCATTTTGTGGTGCTAGTGGTGCTTTCTGTGGTGACAGCATTCTGATGAATTCCTGAGATACCTTGTTGGATGGTTGTTGAGCTTCCCTGAGATATGGAAAAAATTACTGAAACATTTCTGCAGCAAAATCTTGTCACAAAATGTTCCCAGAGACATGCTACTTTAGCTACATGGAAAAATGTTACACAAGTGGACTCTCTCCAAAATAATTTTGTCTACAACAATTATTTCTGGTCTACTGAATTTTGTTACAGAGATAGTCAATTGAGAGACTCATGTGGGTTCAAATGCATTTACAAGTAAAAATTGGTACTAAATGGGAAAGAAATGCTCTGAAGTGCTTTTGCAACGTATAATTCCAGTCTGGCCGTCATTTCTGCTGGGACACTAGCATCAAAAATCTGAGATAGGACTCTCTTTGGAGGAATCAAAAAGGAAAGTGGGAAAGAAATGAGCTATTGCTAAATTCAAAATAATTTTAGAGAAATTACCAGAGGAATATTATGCTTGTTCTGTCCTACAAAACTAAAATTTATTCACAAAAAGCGTTTGCTCGATATTGCAAAAGTTTGATTTTGCCATTTTTCAGCCAATTTGCAAATAACCTCTTTGGTTCATCAACAGAATCAAGAAAACATTCTTTACACTGAGAGTGAACGTGAAAATAAGTTTCTTAACCCTTGGGTAGTGGTTTCATCTTGTGACAGCGCTGGGATATTTTCAGATGCTTGTGCATTTCAGTTTGACCAAAGGTCACCAAAATATAGCTTTGGCTGAGTATAGCCAAAGTCAAGAAAAATGTGGGAAAGGGTTTGCCATTGTTCTCAAAATCTTGAAATTCTACTTCTGAGGCAGGAATGCAGAAGGAATGCCACCCAACAGTAAAGTTTCCTTCATTTTTAATGAACATTTTTCTGCAAGAATGCTAAAAAAAATTATGATTTTCCCAACTCCCCCCCACCTTTCTGATAATTTTTTTCTCATTTCTTTGATTCCTTGTGGCACAAAACCTTACAAATAAATCCCTGCACTGCCAGCAAAGGGTTAAAATTAGATTCTCAGAGCATGGTTCCAATAAAGAAACTACTGGGATTTAAAAATTATATGTATTTGTAAGTTCCCTGTATTTCCTTCTTTTGATTCCCTCTAGGATTGAATGACTCTTTGATTTCTGAGATTTTTGGCTGATTTTGTCTGCAAATTATCCCTCAGCAGTAATCATAGCTGAAAGGCTAATGCACCTAGACCCCATTTTCCAATTGGCTGAATTTTATGCTCGGGTGGTCACTGAATGAGCAGAGGATTTTCTCTTCTGAAAGAGGCACTAATGCTTATATAACATCCTGTTGTCCTAAAATCCCGAGGGGGGGGGGGGTCGAAAAAACCTTGTAGCTCTATGATATGGAACATTGCAAAAGTTCGTAGTTTTCAGGCCCATAGACTGACAAATTTACATTAAGTTCTTTGCAGACAGCAAAGAAAAAAAATGTTTTGTGGACCAGTAACGGTTTTAACAATTTGCGCAGAGTCAAAAAAGGTTTGCCTGCAGGAAGGTCTTGAAAATTAGAAAGGTGGGGTTGAACAAAAGTTTCTCAGAATGAAAGATAAAAATAATTGCTTTCATCACGTGAAAATTTGTCTGAAGTGTTTTTAGGGGAAATGGCAACTATCATTCTTCATTCGATTATTTCAACTGCAATTGTCTTGCAAAAATTTCAGATAATGACTCTGTAACATCCTTCAATTTGTTAATATGCTTGAGAAAATTTCCTGCTGAACAGCAAACAACTTTTATGGACTAGTGCCAGTCCACAGGCCACCAGTTGGCAAAAAAAAAAAACTGCTGTAGAGAGTCCAGTGCTGCCGGATTAACAGATCAACCTTTCCACAGTGGCAGCCTCCTTTCCATCCCAGGGCAAAATTGCACTATTTCCTGATGGGCCTGCATAACATTTTTGCACAAGGTTATGCAACCCCTGCAAGGTGGGGGAGGGCAAAGTTAGATTTTATCCAGGGATAAAGAAATGCTGGGGAAGTCCTGAGTTGGACTTTTTCTGTATTGGTCTCTAACGTGGGCTCCTGGCTTTCAAGCTTAAATTTAATCTCTGCATGTGGAAACAACACAAGGCCAGGGAAAAAAAAGGGAGCCTTGAAGTTTTAATTTTCTTGTTTTCAGGCAAAAATTTTTTGTGGGAAATTTAAAAAATGCCAGGATTTTTCCTGACTTTGCCATGCACACACTGTTGGGGTTTTTTAAAATTCCACTCTTGAGTGCAACCAAAATCTGCAAAAAAAGGCCAACTTTGCCTCAGAAGGGTTAACATGCCTCTGCCATTATTTTAAGTTTTTTAAAGCTAACGTGTACACAAAGTAATTCTTAAAATGCATATTATAAGAAAGAAACTTAGTATCTGCCCCATGCGACAAGGAAACAAAAAAAAGCTGAGGCCGTGATCCGATGTCTACTGACGTCAAGCGCCGGGTTCAGAATTGGCATACAAACACGCCCGCTGGCCCGGAAGGAAAGCCTCGGCCAATCACTAGCACAAAAGCCGCATTTTCCGACACCACAAGTCCGAATATATTTTCCCCTAAATCACAAGACGTCAATAGACATCAGAGACTGCAGAAAACAAAGCTCACATATCGGGGCTGAAACAACAGAAAAAAAAAGAGAATTGAGCCGCATCAAAAAAAAAAGAGAGAGAAGCTCTGCCGAATTAATGCTAGAAAAATAACACGCGAGGATTTACCGGTTTCTTTCGGGAATAATCTGCCGCGCGTTGCCAAAGGAAAACAAAAAAGATGTCCAGCAATTCGATGTAATCTCAATATAGTTTTGTCTGCTCGTGGAACTATTTTTTTGTAGATGGATGGATGGATGGATCACCTCGACAAAATCCGGGGTTTTTCTGGACTTGACTTCCCAGTTAGTTCACTTTTCAGTTTACTTGCTGTACTCGACTTTTCGCACGGTTCTTCGTCTTTTGCACGATCTTTGAAGTAGATGGAAATGAATGGAAGGCATCCCAAGATTTGCTTCCAATCCGTCACGCAGTATATTTTTGGACTGAAAAAAATTGGGAAAATTCAGGTAAAAAGCAAAGTTTCTGGAATTCTCCTCAGAAGTATTTTTTTCTACAAATTTTAAGAACTTTAGGATCTGTCTGTAGACGCGCAAAAGAAAGTTTCCGAAAAAGATGTAAGCTTTGAAAATTACATTAAATTGATGGAATTAAAAATCAGTCACAAATTAATCTGGTAACATTATTTAAGTCTTTACGCAATAATTCGATCTTTTCAGCCATGTTTTCAGTGTTTTGGCGCAGTTGTGCCGTTTTCGGCCGCAAAAGATGACGTATTCCATGTAAACTACTCTCTCCTAAACATTCCTAGCCTCCAAACAATTATAACTCGAATTTTTTAATAAAATCCTCTGATTTTCTCTACTGTTGGATTCAAGCGGCAGGAAATATGGTTATGCAAAACTGTAATCAAGTGGTCCAATGAACCAAGGCTATGATGAATAAAATACCTTGCAAAATAAATATTT
>CAJPEX010004661.1:0-20323 GCA_905338405.1 Notodromas monacha | reverse complement strand
TGGACTTTGAGCTGGATTTCGCAGGGGACTGCATCACGTCTTGCAATCTCATGGACCAGTACGTGGCCCAAAGCGAGTACGAGCAGATAGCCGCGAATAATCCGTCCATCACTGGTTCCCACGCTCGACGCAAGACATCTGCGCAGGCCATCGTGAGTAACAAGCTGGATGGTTCGCCGTCTTCGTCACAGATGTCGCGCCGACCGCCGATCACGTCTTGGAGGGTCGCGTCCGTGGCGCGACATCCGTTGCCGGACTGCGAAACTGTGAGGGAGGAATCCTGCGAGGTTTTGGAATAGGTGACGCGTCTTGTTTCTCAAGGTGTTTTTTTTTTCAATTAAATACATGGATTGCGACCAGCAAAGATTTGAACTGGATTAAATTTATCGGGACGATCCTTCTTGGTCTATAACACGTTTTTCTGTTGAGGATTTCGCTGATTTGAAGGATTTTCTGCACGCAAATAACATGTTACTAATTATCAATAAATGCATAGCATGGATATACTGTGTTGAAGCATGACCAATAATGGCATAACGTGATTTATCTGGGACTCTGGAGGAGGTTTCATTTTCAGAAGTAAAATAAACGTTTTTTTCATAATTTTCAGTCCAAATTCTTGATCACTCCAACATTATAAATGTTTCTGGAATTTGAGGTAATAACTTTTCTTTGAGAAGACAAGCTGTTATAAATTTGCCTTCTGTTTTTAAAAAAGGTCTTGAAGGGTATGGATGCTCCAAAAGTTCCTCCAATTGTTCCACCAGAAGATTCAGCAGTCATATGGAAATGTAATTTTTTCTGCTTATCTATATAGGTTTATAAAATTATGTACTGTCTATAAGCAGTTATAACAATAAGTTGGCCCTTCTTATTGAGCCAAAAAAAAATATTTGTCAAAATATTGGGGGATTCTCACCTAATTCTCATCAGGAACAAAGTACTGTACTGTATTCTACATCTGCTCATCATCAAAAAGTTTTGCTTCTATAACCTCGGTGATGAACTGAAATAGAATTGTTTTGGCTTTTTGAGCAATTTTTCTGGAAGAAATAAATTTCAGACCCATTTCAGCTCATGAGATTTGCTGATTTTTTGAATTCCTGACAATCATTCAGCCATGACAGTTTCTTTCATATAGTCTTTTTTAGTGATTTATTGTTTCTGTTATGCAATACTCAAGTTAAAAAAAAAACTTCAAGTCCAATTGGGCCATGGTCCACTTGAGTTCCATTTAAGAAAGATTCAACTTCAGTGGAAAAAATTGCAAAAGGAATAGATGACAAAGTATACAAACCTTTTTTATTGCTTCCTTGTTTCTCCCTGTTTGTGTTTAGGTGAATTTTTGCCAAGCCAAATCATTGCAGTACAAAAAATTGTGTGGAATTGAAAATTTGAATCTGCCATCCCAGAATTTGTCACCATTTTCCTCTTCTGGTTTCAAGATCCATTTATAACATTACTTGCATCATGTCCTTATAGTAATTCTTCAATTTATGCATGTATATATGCTCTGGTTTAAATTTCTTCAGGATGAAGCAAATAGTAACAGAATATTTGTTTCATAGCAATATTGCTATAGAATAATATGTCAAGATTCATTTCAAGAAAGTCTCAATATTAATAAGATTTGTTCTTTAATATTCAGCTCTCTTTTTTTACAGAAAGTTGTGAATATAATGTGGATGAAGATCAGATTTTATTTTTTAAATTGGAATTTCATTGTTTTTAACATAATCGGAATTGAGTCAAATATTTTTTTATCCTTAGCGGACGAGCCACTGTTCCAAATAATTTGAAAGCAGGTAATTGAAGTGTTCTGCGAGTCAACTTCCGTATTTATAGACCAAAGATTCCGTTTGGATAGACGAAATTTGCTTGGAATGAATGCGAAATTTGTTTATGTACAGTGAATGAAGGGGGATGACGATTTTGTATGCAAAAAACGACAATTGAGTGTTGTACCAACTTTGAGTTTTACCATGTTTTGGAAACGGAAATAGAACGAGGATGTTGTCTTTTGTATGGAACGAATTCTTCGGTGTCATTTATTTTCTGTATATGTATTCACATTAGAACAACATTTATTCAAATTAAATTCTACTACAATACCTTTATTACCAACGCCGTTTGCCAATTGATTTGAATTACTGTAGCTTGATTTTTTTTCCACTGATCACCTGAAATGCAAGTTTAAATTTGATTTTTTTTAATGATTCCGTTTAACTCTTCAAATGGCACTTTTTTTGGAATGATCACCAGAAACAATGCGAGTCAAATTGAGGATCATTTTATTTTGTAAATGATTTCATTTAATTTTTCAAATGATGATTGAATGGTTAAAAATTATTTATAATTGTATGATGGTCATGTAGTCATTTGAAAAAATACCTGAGACAAAGTCGGGTACTTCTTATATTCTCAGGCTGTGGAAACTGTGAAGAAAAGGTGAGATGTTGGTACATTTTAAGATTTTGTTATGGGGATGGTTTTAAAGAGTATACTTTCAGGTAAAAATGAAATTATTTCAAGGCTTCTTGATTTTGTATAAATCTTCAAGAATCTGAATTTATTTTCATGTTAATCACGTTGTTTCCTCTTTCTTGCATTCGTTAAAATTTTTACCTCTCTTTTTCATATTCTCTTATTTATATGCTAAAACTATACAGGGGACTAATGCTGAAATATCTTATATTGTAGGAAATGCTGGTTATAATGAATTTTGCTATCATAATTAATATTTTTTCCTCATGTTGCAGACACCCCTTTTTAATAATCAAGCTAAGCTGCATCAATTTTCTAAAGTTGGGAAGGAACAAAATGGATTTGGAACAAGTTGGAGAGTAACTACAAAGGTGCTGGATAATTTTAAGTTAAATCCATTTTTCAATGTTGAAAAGGCGCTTCTTACAGCAGCATTGTCAACAGGATATTACTGAGAAAAAATCAAATTAATTTTTTCTGGCACTGGTTTTCAATGAGAATAATTTTTATTTTGAGAAATCTTTCCCTTCTTTCCTGAAAAGTTTATGTTTCTACTGGAATACTTTTTTCTGCTCGGAAGCTCTTAGATTAGGCCAAAAACACACTCGAGATGAAATAAAACAATAAACTTCAGATTTCAGAGAAAATATTTTGAAGAAAAATAATCTTAATTTAAATCATTTTTCATCATACATTTTTGCCCTTATTCTAAGAAAATTTTCGCGGCATTTTTCTCCTTGCAAAAATAGATTGTAGCCCACGAAACAGCACTTATTTGACAATTAAGTTCCGCATTATAAAAAAATGGTTTTCTCAAAAAGATGAAAAATGGCAAGTGATTGCTGATTCAAAAATAATAGTCCATAAAGCACTACAGTATATAATGAATATCCTGAGCATTTTTTAAATAATTTTTGATCTGTTCTCACTTCTGACCAATGTATTCGGGAATTGCACAAAATTTCATCACATAAATAAAATATTACGCTTCCGATAACGGAATATATATATTTTTTGCTATGTATCGACAAAAGATTCTGCTGAAATCAAGGAGGCGATAAAAAAAATTTAAAACTCATCGTTATTCGCAGAAGCTTTTCATTGTATTTTTCACCTATTTCGCCACGAAAATCAATCCTTGAAAACTCAACAAAAAAACGCGGTAACCCGGAAACGGAACAAAGAATTTCTTATAAAACTTAAAAATGTCCATCATCCGGAAAATTTCTTCAATTGATCGGCGATTATGAATTCGTGGGCTTCATTGAATCCATTCGGCTTCGGATCGTTTGAGACGCAATCGTGCGTTTCGTGATCTCTCAACCAGAGCTGTGAAAAAATGCACAAAATTAATTTAAAAAAAAAGGAGATGAAGAAATGCATTTCCCAAAATTCACATTAATGCTTCCTGCAGTGATAAAAAATAAATACATAAATAAAATCTTGACGATGGATAATTACGCCCATTATATATTCCCGAGAAAAGGGTCATTTTTGTCAAAGATAAATTTGTCAAGTCACGAATTTCTCAAGAATAAATGTGAAAATGAAGAAAATGGGAACTGACCTGCTGCTGGAAGAGCTTTTGCCGCCGTGTTTGTGGCCATGCTTGTGCTTGTGGCCGTGCTTGTGGCCGTGTTTGTGGCCATGCTTGTGGCCGTGCTTGTGTCCGTGCTTGTGGCCATGCTTGTGTCCGTGTTTGTGGCCGTGTTTGTGGCCGTGCTTGTGGCCGTGTTTGTGGCCATGCTTGTGCTTGTGGGCATGTTGATGCTTGTGTTTGTGTGAATGTACATGTTTATGTTTGTGCACCAAAACTCTGCAACAACAAAAATTGAGCAAATTTTAGCAAGGGAAAAAATAATGACACAGAGAGCCACTCACATTCCAAATGTGCTTCTGTTGAACATAATTATGTTTCATAAAAAAAGACATTTTAGCATATATACACAAAAAGTAAATAGTATTTAAAAATGTACACAAAAAGGAGAAAACAATAACAACAATCTTAAGTCTTTATCTTGAGCCCAAGCATCTCACTTTTTGTTGGAATTCCTTTGAAAACATCATTTTGGAACTTTTAAATTGAAAAGTCATACTTTTGAACCTTGAAATAGTAAATAATGTACACCATGCTTGGCAATAAAGCCTAATCTTTTCCAAAATAAATATTTTGACCACAAAGTTTATTTATTAATCATTGTAGATTTTTCTATACAGTATACATTCCACCCCCCGGCCTACAACAGACCTCCTATATATGCAATGGATTGCCTCTGGAGGCAGTTTTTTTTCCTGTGCAATGGATTAAATCTGCTTAACAGACTTCTGTTGGTTTAAAATTAATGGTAAGAAATAAACTTTTCAATGTTTTCAATTGAATTTGCATAATAACAGACTTTTCAGCCATCAGACCAATCTGTTGCATAAATTAAGTCCAATGTGCAGAGGTTGACTTTGCTCATTCAACAACAACAAATTACTCTGTTCCTCTCATTCAAACCACATCAAAAATGGTTGTGGCCGTGCTTGTGGCCGTGTTTGTGGCCATGCTTGTGCTTGTGGGCATGTTGATGCTTGTGTTTGTGTGAATGTACATGTTTATGTTTGTGCACCAAAACTCTGCAACAACAAAAATTGAGCAATTTTTAGCAAGGGAAAAGAGAATGCCACAGAAAACCACTCACATTCCAAATGTGCTCCTGTTCAACATTATTATGTTTCATAAAAAATAAAAAGGCATTTTAGGATAAATACTGTACACAAAAAATAGAAAAGTATAAAAACAATCTTAAGTCTTTATATTAATCCCAAGCATCTCACTTTTTGTTGGAATTTCTTTGAAAACATAATTTTAAAGCTTTTAAATTGAAAAGTCATAATTTTGAACCTTGAAATAGTAAATCATGCTCACTTGACCCATGATTGGCAATAAAGCCTAATCTTTTCCAAAATAAATTTTTTGGCCACAAAGTTTTATTCATCATTGTAGGTCTTTCTATACAGTATGCAGTCAACCCCCACACAACAGACCTCCTATGCAATGGATTGCCTCTGGAGTCTGGAGGCAGTTTTCTCTCCTGTGCAATGGATTGAATCCGCATAACAGACTTCTGTTGGTTTAAAATTAATGGTAAGAAGTAAAAATTTCAATTTTTACAATTGAATTGGCATAACAGACTTTTCAGCCATCAGACCAATCTGTTGCATAAATTAAGTCCAATGTGCAGAGGTTGACTTTGCTCATTCAACAACAACAAATTACTCTGTTCCTCTCATTCAAACCACATCAAAAATGGGGGAAATTGATGACTTATGTGTTCCTTATACACTCTCCTTAATGAGATCTTTAAAGAATCCTAGATCCATTAGCATTTGTAGCATTTTGCTCCTTTCCTTTCAAATTTAGTGCATTTATTGTCACACTGGATTTCAATGTTTAGGGCCCAATCTTCATTTTTAAGTAATTTTTTAAATTTCTAATGCAGCTGTCTATTTTTTCTTTATGTAGTGGTAAAACTGAATCTGAATGAATCATTATAGTGCATTAAAAAAAACAGGCAGAAAAACAATTATACATTAGCCTTTTCATTTTTCATGCAATGATGACTTTTGCATTCAAGTTGTAATCTTTTCAGAAGTTTGTTAACCAAGGAATTTTTTAAAGAGCACAATTTTGTAGCCAAAAACTGTATCAACTAACAGTTTGGTACCTTGGGATTCACTATAAAACATAATGCAACCTAAATTGCCATAAAATGACAATGTTATGTTTCCAATCAAAAACATAATTGCACATAGCACATGTGATCAACCCCAAAAGTGCTCCAAGAGTACCATAAAACTCGAAAAATTGCAAGGACTCAAACTTCAGTCAAGATTGAAAAGATGTGAAGAATGAAATGGATGGAGGATTGAATTTGTGGAAACTGAAAACTGTGTTTCAATTTTCTTTATTGGCTTGAACTACTTATTATATAACTCAATCTGATATAAGACATTCCAGAAGTTGAATGAAATGTTGTAGACCCCCAATTTTAGTGTAACCATTAATTCATGAATATATATTTGGTACTATTGGAAAGGGTGGCAAAAAAATCTATGGTATTTTCTACAAGTTAAAATTTTAATTTAACTTTTCTGAAGTAAAATTTAGGGACAAAATTAAGTGTTGCTCTAAAACAGGTTGCTCGCTGAACCCAGGGTCTATTTTACCACATTTATTGAGGAAATATGTGAAGAAAAATATATTTGACACAGGAAATCATTCAAGTGATTGCAATAAGAAAGTGTAATTGACATACTTCCCGCCAGAACTAGAGGATCCAGGGTACGCCAAAGGCATGGCATCAGCAAGAGCAAGTGCCTCAGGGTCTGCAGCAGGTTCAGCAGAGGAATACCCCATCAACACAACCCCCATAGCCAACACAACCAGCAGCATCACAGTCTATGCGAGACAAATTTTACAAATAAAATAATTCACATTTATGTTCCTCTTATTGTGATCAGCACTTTCACAAAATTCCACTCACCTTCATTTTTTTTCCTTCGACTATTTTCGGAATAAACTTCGAAAGGAACACGACTGCTGAAGTACACTGTATATATGTTTTGAGAAGAAAAAAATGTGAGTGTGTCTGGATTGGAATGCCAGGCTCGAACTGATTTGCAAAGGAAAAGCCCAGGGCTTTTTATACGAGCCCCCGAAAGAATATATTTTTCGCTCGCGGGTTGCCGTAGATTAGTATATGATAAAGGTACTCTTCCTTTTTGCTGCTGCTGCTGCTGATGATCAGCTGGTGCCGAAAGCACCTGAGGAAATTCTCATTTCCGCATTTGTCTGCGCGAAAAAGGAGCTTCCTGTCACGCATTTCGCGACCGCGAATGTTGCCCAACGATGATCAGGCGCCGCCACCGCCGCCGTCTGATGATGGGACGCCGGACAAGGAATTGATGAAATGGGGCTCTTCACAATTTTTTTTTCCAATTTCCACATCTTCGGTATAATATGTAGAAAGGGGCTGGAAACAGTTGTCATTTTCTCTCATGATTTAAAAATAAAATCAGATTTATTTCTTCTACAAAATTAAAAATAGGGGCTTGAGCGACTTTTTTTTTAAGACGCTGACTGAGTGTTGGAAATTCTGTTTAATTTAAGAGAGAATGATTTCGGTTGATGCAACAGGAGTTGGAATCCATTGCATGGAACAAATTTTTTTTTTTTTACAAAATCTTCCTAATGAATATAAGAAGCTTTATTGAGGAATGGCATTGTTGAAAAAGGTCATTTGATGAAATTGGGCTCTTTACAAATTTTCGATTTCCACAATCATGTCTGTGTATAGAAAGAAGCTTAAACAGTTCCTTTTCTTTCATTTTTTTCATAGTATTGTAGTGTAGGGGAACCTCTTGAAAGTTCCCTTAAAGATTCTTCAATGTTTTATTAATCTTGGTTAACCCCTATTATGAACCTGGAAGGAAAAAGACAGGTCTTTCTAGAACTGAGAAATACACTTATTTGTCATTGGTGGCAACAGTGGGATACACCTACTTGTTACTTTAGCAATTTGTTGAGAGGCTGACCCAGTGTTGGGATTTCTGTTTAATTGAAGATGGCAATGATTTTGGTTGATGCAATAGGAGTTGGAATCCATTGCAAGAAATAACTATTTTTTGTCAAAATTGTCCTAATGAATATATATAAGAAGTTTTATTGAGGAATAGCATTTTTGGAAGGTGGGGGATCCTGGTAGCTACATATGGGTCAGTATTCGCAGTAAAGAGAATTTAGTTAGGTAAGTAGTAACCTTCCCCAGGTTAACGGTGCCCTTGCCTGGGGGTTTGTTGATGCAATAAGAGTTGGAATCCATTGCAAGAAATAACTATTTTTTGTCAAAATTGTCCTAATGAAAATATAAGAAGTTTTATTGAGGAATAGCATTTTTGGAAAAGGTCACTTGATGAAATTGGGCTCTTCACAAATTTTCAATTTCCACAATCATGTCTGTGTATAGAAAGGAGCTTAAACAGTTCCTTCTCTTCCATTATTTTTTATAGTAGGGTAGTGTAGAAGAATCTCTTGAAGGTTCCCTTAAAGATTATCAAATGGTTTATTATTCTTGGTTAACCCCTATTATGAACCTGAAAGGAAAAAGACAGGTCTTTCTAGAACTGAGAAATACACCTATTTGTCACTGGTGGCAACAGTGGGATACACCTATTTATTACTTTAGCAATTTTTGAGAGGCTGACCCAGTGTTGGGAATTCTGTTTAATTCAAGATGGCAATGGTTTCGGTTGATGCAATAGGAGTTGGAATCCATTGCAAGAAATAACTATTTTTTTGTCAAAATTGTCCTAATGAATATATAAGAAGTTTTATTGAGGAATAGCATTTTTTGAAAAGGTCACTTCATGAAATTGGGCTCTTCACAAATTTTTAATTTCCACATCTATGTCTGTGCATATAGAAAGGAGCTTAAAGAGTTCCTTTTCTTTCATTATTTTTTTCTCAAATCACTTCTGCATGCGACATTTTGGCAAGGGGACTCATGGTCATGAGGTCATTTCAGCATTACACCAATTGAGCATGCACAAATTTTAAACAAGCATCATATCAGCATGAAAACACAATACCAATATATGAAAAGGTTAAATGAGTAGGTTTGACAAGTTTGATTGATTTTGCCATAGAAATTCGATGGGAAAATTTTTGCAGAAATATTTTCTGAGTAATTTTGCCCAAAGAGTAACTGCTAATTATTTTCTTTATGCTCTTATTCATTTTCTTGTACTTTGTGGAAATTTCTGCATGCATTTGACTACTGACTGCGCTCATGTATAGTTCAAATTTAAGTCCTTCTTCCTGCTTAAAGGCCGAAATGCCTAGTATTTAATCCCTAGTGAATAGAGATTAAGTAGAGCAAAACCTTTCATAGTGTGTTTAAAAAAAACCTGCTGAAGTGACGCAGTGTTAAATGCTCAGTTGTCTACTTGCTGAAATGGGTTACATGCTAAACTGCCACTTTCCTTGCGAAAAAGTCGCCATACTCAGATGTAGTATGCTTGAGTGTCACATGCTAAAATGATGCTTGCTCAAATGTCCCGTATTAAAATTCCAAGTGTAGTTTTTACATAAGGGAAGATATTTACATTATAGTCTCAGAATTTTAGCAAGGAAGATGATCCTCCCCTTGCTCATCATCGACATCTGCATCTCAAGTTGAATATATTGTATCTATATGCTCATAAATACATACTTTTCACGAACTCTATAAAATAATATGCAAAACATTTCCATCGAAGTTCACAAGCTTTCCTTCAATAAGGAAGATATCTTTATATTTTTATCGGGGCTTGGGAAAAATAATTCTGCATTGAGCAATTTTCAAAAAACCAAAGTTCGTACCTTGAGTCATTAAATGTCCTAAGCATGTTCTACAGCATACAGTACCTTGGTTTGAGCTGATTGTATTATTATTCAGGAAAAAATACATACATAAGTCTCAAATATATTAATGTTTCTTGAAATCTCCTTAAAATCAGACAGCAATTTTAAAGGCAAATGTCGAATATAGCCCTTGGCATCTTTCACGTCTGCATGTGCAGAATTTTAAGCCTCCTAAACGTGAAATCACATAAATTATAATTCTATAGATTATCTTAGTCCCTTTCCTATATCTGAAAATATTTTTGTTACTCAAGTTATTAGTACCAAGCACATCACCCTTGCAAAAGATACACACCTTCATTTTTGAACTTGAAACTTGATGAAAATAGACCCAGTGTAATTCTAAAGTCCAAGTTTTCAGTAAACAAAAGTTCAAAATTTAAGATGAGCAATTGCTGAAATGCTTCATGTATATGCTGATGAAACAAAGGGAACTTTAATTGCACTCAATTTGGATCCATATTATAATTTATTTGCAATGCGATCCAAATTTATAATGTGCACAAGAGTACTGTAACCAACATTCTGCAGGAAAATGTTGTGCAGTTTTCATTTCTGATGCGCACCCCATGTTTTGGAGTCCATTTTGAAAGGAAAAAGTGTGCTGGGTACATTTTGCAAACAAAGTACAGGTGGTACCTTGAAATTTGACCTCTTGCAATTTGACCATCCCACAATTCAATGGTTAATTTTTTTTTAATGTCAACTTGCAATGCAACCTATAGCATAGAGGGACTTCCTTCTCTCTTTGTGGCTTGAATGTTATTTTCAAAAATGCCAAAATTTCAATGTAAAGCAGTGTGCAGTCAACCCTTGCTCAACATATTTAGTTGGTGCAGCAGAAAAAAACATTTGTTGAAAAAAACATTAAGCGAGGTGATGAAATATCTTGGAGGGAGGGATGATTGAGACATCCACATTGATCACAGGGTGCTGCACAACTGCGGAACATTGTGCAGAATTCCAAACATTAAGCAAACAGATTTTTGGGCATACGACCTGGAACATTAAGTGAAAAAATGTTAACTGAATGGAACGTTGTGTGAGGGTTGACTGTATAGAGGTTCACTATTCTGTGTCCAGTTAGCCGCCAGCCAGTCAATTCATTGTCGCACACCCACCAGCCATCAAATGCAGGTCCCTCCAATTGCCAGCCAGGGCAGTGCTTGGTCTCTCCAATTCCCAGCCCACCAAACCGTGATCCAAGTTATTACTACCAAGCACCCCAACAATCAGGGTGACTAGGATCCCATTGATTCTAAAATCCTTTTTTGCAGACTTTGAAGATCAGAATGGTTTCCTGCCACAGATGATTTTTTTGTGCAAAATTTCAGCAATGTTAGGTTAGTTCCATTTATGTTGGTTTAATTTAGGTTAGGTTAGGTTATGTTAGGTTAGGTTAGTTTAGGTTGGGATTGATGAGTTTTTTCTTTTTGCAAAAATTTTTACACGATGCAATTTTGTGCAAAAAAATAATATGTTGCAGGAAACCATTCTGCTTCCCAAAGACAGGAAAGACACTGCAACCAGGATTTTAGAATCAATGGGATCCTAGTCACCCGATTGTTGGGGTTCCCGACAATTGGATGACCTGACCACCATTTGGTGGGCTGGGAATTGGAGAGACCAAGCACTGCCCTGGCTGGCAATTGGAGGGACCGGCATTTGATGGCTGGCAGGTGCGCAACCGTGAATTGACTGGCTGGCAGCTGACTGGGTACCCACTATTCAATGCTCTTAATGTTCTTATTGAGTTGAAAAGATATTCACTGAATGAAACGTAAGTGGCAAAAAAAATGTTCATGGAATTCTGAAAGATATTCATTTCATAAAAGACCAATATTCAAAATTATATAATGCGAGTCTAAGGGAAAACAAGACTTGACCTTGGGGACATTTTGACTCAGAGACATTCTTGATGCACCAATTATGTCCACATCTCGGGGTCGCACTGTATACTGTATATTTATGAGGTTCAAAATTGTAGAAATTTGTGGAAAGACCCAAGATTGCTCCTCTAGAGCCCGCGGGGCTGTTGAAGAGCCCCCCCATTGTGATGATTACGATTGCATGAATGTAGGGAGGAATTGGAGTACATCAGCAGCAACTCAGTTTCGTCGTATATCTGACGTAAGGAGAACAGCTGCAGGCGAGTTTGATTGCCGAATGATGACATGTCTGCGTCCGCGCCGCTGCTATACACTGCAGCGAGGAGATTGATTAATCCACGCGGAGAACCGCAATAATTCAAACTATAACATCCATCCCTGTTTAATAATAACACATGCGCAATATATACTGAAGTGTAATATTCTGATGGTGACGCGTGTGTGTGCGCATGAAAGCGGAACTTTTGAGTGTGTGGGGGGGGGGGGGAGAGATGAAAGAATGGATCGAATGACCGCAGATTACAGTAACTGCTGAGAGTGATAGATTGACAAGCTGATTTCATGGGCAGGTATTTTTTGCATATTTTTTTTCGGGAAACAATTCAAGGAATGCGACAATTCTCTGGTGCACTTCAAAAATTTTTAAAAATTTCTGCTTATATATATGCAGGGAACATATGGCATCATTTCCTATCCCTTTTGGGATGATTGGTCAAATTATCAAAGATTTCAAATCAGAGCAATAATGGCAATGGCCACTGACAAACTCATTTAATGTGCATCATTTTTTAAAAGAAAACATTGGCAATATTCCCAATTTCTCAAGCACTTCAACAAGGCCAATGAGTTATGCCAGTGCTTAACAACATGTGGTTTGCTTGTTTGCAGACTGGCACCAGTCAGCAAAATGTTTTTGACAGTTATCTGCAAGAAATTCTCTTCAGCATAATGAATTTATCAAGAGTAAAAGTTTGTAGTCTTTATCTGAAATTTTGGGAAGACAATGGCAGCTGAAATTATCTGAGGAAATATAAAAATTTGCTTTTCCCCTAATAATACTGTACCTCAGACAAATTTCCCCTGCTGAAATAAGTTATTTTAATTTTTCACTCAATTCTGCCATTTTCATCAAAAGCCGCCTTCACAGCCGCCACATTGGCCGCCACTTTGGTGGCTGTGAAGGCGGCTGTCAATGAAAATGGCGGAATTGCCTTGGATGACCTGCAGGCAATCTTTAGAAAGAATGTCAAGTTGATTTTAAAAATTCTGAGGGGAAAGCTGGGCTACAACAAAAAAGGGCGCCTCATCTTTTGAGTGGAGAGTAAAACTCTAAGGTCATGGTGCGTTTTATTCAGGTTTTATTTCAAGTATTGATACAGACATATGCTCAGTTGGAGGGAGGTCATTTGAGGAGTCACCACACTACTGTGATGGAAAAGGGAAATGTTTGATTTTATAAGCCAATATTTGTACATGGCCATTGACCAGTGTATAAATAAACACTATGCTTGAGTTTCCGTCATTACCACTATAAGGTTTGAAGTTCACTTCTGTTGTAATCCTGTTTGACGAAATTTTGATGAACATTGAGTTTATAATCTAAACAAATATCAGCTGTCCTCATCAGCTGCAGAGAGGCGCAATCTTGAAAAAAAAGTGTAAACAGGTGTTCATTAGAAATGTTTCTCTAATTAAATCCATCATTAACAAGTTCATTGATGAAATGAATGCTTTTGTATCAGTTATTTGCAAGGGATTATGGAAATACTGCATACTGTATATAATTAACATAGCATGAATGCCCAAGAATAACGCATTTCCTTCATGGTGAAAATTTTGGAACTTGCAGTATGAAAATCTTCCTTTTTCACTTATTTCAAGAAATAATTTAGGAAATGGAGAGAACTCATCACAAAAAGTGCATTTCTGAAATCCTGTTCATGGAAAAGTAATTTAAAAAAGGATATTTCGCATGAAAATCTCTCAAAAATTGTAACTGCAATTTGAAACTTATTTCTTAGGCTGAACCATCACAACACCTTGATAAACCGCTTATTCCCAAAAATTTCAGCCCAACTTGAAGATTAAAGAAAATATTATCAACAGGATTTTCAGCCAGAATAACTCCACAGATCAGTTTGTATTCAAATATTAGAGAATTTTGTGCTCTGATGATAATGATTAACTGCTTGCTACTGATATAATATTTTATTTTTACCACAACCTGTGGATGAGCTCTCTATTATCTTTCATCTCTCTGTGGTCTGTGCTTTTTGTGAAGATACATGTGGCACTTCACAGAGAAATGTGTTGTCACTTGTCAGAGAAAATTCCAATCTTATTGCTTCCTCATTTTTGCAAAAAATGAAGCAGGTAGATCATATTGGAAAAAACATTGCCATTTCCAGTCAAATCTTTCACATATTTAAATCAGGCAATTCTGAACATATAAAAAGTGACTCCTCACTCCTCACAGTCACTTAAATGTATATCATCATAGGAGAATACAACCTTATAGTTGATTTTCTGTAGTTTACAGTATGTTCAAGTACATTCCCCATCTATGGAAAGATAACATGATGAACAATAATCTTGAGTATTGTATGTCTGAAACCCCAGATAGCAATTGGAATATCAATGAACATTTCTTAAAACTACTCATACTGAACTTCTTCAATTAGTGCATGTAAATGGTAAATATAGTTCTTTTTTCACAGAATATCTTCAAATACTCCATTTTAACTTCTTGGTCATCAGATATATGCATTTATTCATGGCAACACATTTTTATTTTCAATTTTCACTTTTAAATATGAGTTTACAATTTCAAATATAAGAGAAACTTGGCATAATATTGAGCGATTGAAATAATACGCTCAATGTTTTGTCAAAAAAAGGATACAATTTCAAGATACAGAAAATGTATTTCTATACCAACATCAAATTTTGAAAAATGAATGAACAAAAATTGAGTTTTTTGCCTGAATTTTTCCTATCTATGATTATTTTTTGGCTATTATACTGTATTTGAAAAATTCGCCCCTTTACTTAATCCATTAGGATTTTAAAAATTGCAGGTGATGACTAACTGAAATTACCATTTATTTATTTCGAGAATTTCATCATGTTGATCAAATTAATGTAGGGATAGGTCATGCCATATTTTGTCACATAAATTTTTTCTTTATGACAAAATTGCGATTGAATGATTCATTTTTGATGCTGAATTCGGATGACTCATCAAAAAATACATATGCCAGCATTATCACTACAGGAAATAAAGATAATTCAGCAGACAATTAACGAATGAGAAACATGATGCACTCTGTCGGTCATCTGAAAACCTCCTGTGTTCTTCCTACATCCCGCAGATCTGATCTGATTGCATCACAGAGCACTTCAGCAGTTCCCAAGCATACAAAGCTGATACGTGATGATGACGCAACGAATAATGAAGAGAGAGATATACGATAAACACCGTTGAGTTGTTTGGAAAACAAAAACATTTTTATTCTCAGCATATAAGCAACAAAAATAAACGAGGCAACATGCATATATAGTCAACAAAATACAAACATTGCAAAATTTGAGAAAAAAAAATAAACCCCTGGGCACGGACAAAAGTATACATAATCGATTGTTTCAGCAACGATCGATATGAGAGATATACTTTTTGACCAATGCATCACATGTGCTGAATTTCGAAGTCGAAAATAATTTTGTAAGAATATAAAGTTCAGAGAAAGACGAGTTTAAAAAAAAAGTAGAATAATTGCGAAAAAAAATGTGTCATCTTCCATCAAATCGACGCAAACCCCAAATTTTCGGTGGATACTTTTCCAAATCAGCCAGACGAGGAACTGCAAAAAGAAAACAGGAAATGAAATTCAGATTTTAATAAAATTATAAATAGAGCATATAATTAAATAAATTTTGAAATAAAATCACTGACCTGCTCTTGTATCCATGTCCGTGCTTATGCTTGTGTCCGTGCTTGTGTCCGTGCTTGTGGCCGTGTTTGTGGCCGTGCTTGTGGCCATGCTTGTGCTTGTGGCCGTGCTTGTGGCCGTGTTTGTGGCCGTGCTTGTGTCCGTGTTTGTGGCCATGCTTGTGTCCATGCTTGTGCTTATGCGAATGCTGATGTTTATGCTTGTGCGAATGCACATGCTTGTGTTTGTGCAGCAACACTCTGGAAAAATAAATAAATATTTCAATAAAATTACAATGGGAAAACCCCCAACAGAAAAAATACTGTATGCATACTGTACCAGATTAAAAAACCATTCATTTTCACCTGGTTGGATGACAAGAAATATTTTTAAATTACTTATCCTCTACTGAATTTTTTTAAACTGCAGTATTTAAAATTTGAAAGTTGTGGAAAATTTGAAAGTTGTGGAAACAACTCTAAAAAAAATTGGTTCATCAAGCTATAAGATTAGACATATTTTTAAAATTCTGAATCATCTTTGTACATTAAATTTATTATTCAAAACTACAGCAATTAAAAGGTAAAAATTAGGGACAAAGGCAAACCTTTGAAGCTGGGATAATTGTGGTTCATCAAGCTGGAAGATGATTGAAATTTTTTGAATCCTGATCATCTATAAATATATATAAATTCAAGTTTTTTATCTATGTGGATGAAACATTAAACATGCATAATTTGGGTACAAAACGACCCCTTCAAATTTGGAACAAATGTTGGTTGACGTTTGTAAATTCAACATTATACCTATATATTTATGGAGAAAATTTTTACTCATACATATAGAGAAAAAACTTACTTTCCACCAGAACTGGATGATCCTGGATAAGCTAAAGCATTAGGAGATGCTTCAGGTTCAGCCCCAGGCATTGGATCAGCCCATGACAACTGAATCACCACCAACAGCCCCAAGAGCAATGCTGATGCAACAAACTGGTAAAAATATAATAAAATCCAGCAAAGGGAATTTTAGCACATGACATAAATTACATTTTAATATAAAATACCCAGTATCCCATGCAGGTGAGCCTTTCTATAAGTCAAACTCTATTCATTCCAAAGAAAAATTTAAATCCTATTTTTTGAATTGCAATGTATGGAATTTGGCCAAACTTTTCAAATTCATTCCAGGAATTTTTTCCTTAGCTATAACTTATCAAAATGGTTTATATTATCCATAGATTCCCCAACTGCTTGCAGGAAGTTATACCCAATGCCTTGCAAATGCTTTTGATTTGTCTTCTCAGCTTTCTGCTGGAGCAGGTTTTCCTTAATTTAGCTCAAAATTACTTGAATGAAAGCCTTGAAAACGTGACTGAGGTTTTTGGATTAGCATTGCTTTTGAGAGAATTTGCTATGCTGGATTCACAACAAATTTCAATTGAGAAAAGATTGTGACTTACAGTAAGGAGGTCATCTGAGAGTGGAAATGAAAAAATATAATTCCATTTGGGAACATTTCACAAACAATGGCATTCCTTTATTCTGAAGCAAGAAACAAAATAGTCTCTTATAGTACTTGAAATACATTTATGCTTTAAAATTCTGTGAAATATCTGCAGCATTCCAGCAACTTAAATCCAGATGACTTTGAAGAATTTGAATAAGCAAACAAAATCTTTAAATTGGACTAATGAAATATAACCATGGCTGCCTTCTCAAAATATTCAATGCGCTGTACCTTTAATATATTCAAGTACAGTATTTTCAGAATTTAAAAATTAAAATTCTCCGAATATTTCGAAATAAAATATTTAATCTGAGAATTCCAAAAAACGTATTCATTTAAAATGAGAGAAAAAAATCGTTTGCGAATGAAACACCCACTGATTTTACTCCCATCCTTTTCATCCCTCAAATATATTTATGACACATAAGCGCTTTTTTTTCTCTCCACTTTAAAACCAGCAAGGAATATCTCACCTTCATTTCTAAAACTTAAAAAAAAAATCGGAATGCACAGGAGAAATTCTGCTGGAGTGAGTAAAATATCTGCAGAAGGCTGCTGCTGCTGCTGCTGCGGATCGACTGATGCTGCTCCTCCGCCTCCGCATCACACCCGTCTTTTTATGCCGAAAATCGCGGGCTTCCGGAAAGCCATTTGCTTCCGCACCCGCGCGAATCATTACATCATTTAATAATAAGAGGGAAATCGCGCGTAAAACGGCATCACACACACGAGGAAAAAAAATAATATATAAAAAAATTAAGGAAAGGAGTGCGAAACGGCAGCTAATGTGATCATATTGCGATAGAAGTTCGCCCCATACGCGCCATTTGTTGACACTTTCCTCGATATGCCGGTGTTCTTTCGCTGTGCATGCTTATATTCGGAAGCAATGAGCCGCAACTTTTTTTCCCCGGCAAAATATCGCCTCAAAAAAACGGCTTCCGGGATGTCCAACCGTGCATATGAGAGGCAGAGATATCTCTGGAGTGTGTGTTTTATTTTATTTTTATAATAAGACTTTTTCGATAGATGAGATAACTCGTCTTCAGAGAAAATAGAATTGCTTCCGTCATCGCGTTCCATGAGCAGAAATGTCCGCCCCGGAGCTTAATTGGAAGAGAAATCAAAATCATTCGGTTGATTGAGCATCAGTGAATTTCACTACATTGTATTGTAACTTTCTATATACAGTGGAAACACAATAACTCAAACCTCCCCAAGTATAGATTACCTCACAAAAGTCGATTTTTTTTAGTACCTGTTTGAAAATCCTGAGCAACAATGCTTTGAAAACCTCTCTATCCCAAAAGCTTTCATTCCCCTACTCAGACTCTCAGATATCCATAAGTCAAATTTGCTGGTGGTCTTTTGGCAATTTTCTTTTTTTCTTGAAACAGGTACAATCAAGAAAAGCAAAGCAAATTTAATTTGATGTGTTTTGAAAGCAAATGAAAGAGGGGAAAATGTATATAAAATACAAATTTCCAGGTACTGTATATGCTCCAACATAAAACTCAGTGCATTTGAGAATAATTTGAATTGTTTGGTTAGGATAGGAATGGGCACAAAAATATCAGTTGTTCAACTCATGGCACAAATGATGTACATATCCTAAGAAATTCATGATGATGAAGTATGTGTCTGTGTGCATCTGAGAATAATTTGAATTGTTTGGTTAGGATAGGAATGGGCACAAAAATATCAGTTGTTCAACTCATGGCACAAATGATGTACATATCCTAAGAAATTCATGATGATGAAGTATGTGTCTGTGTTAAAAACAGAAACTTCTCATTATAATTTCAACTTTAACTTGTATTGCATGTCAAAATTGAATCCACTTATTCCATTTATTAAAAAAGCCACCAAATTTTAACCCATGCTGTGTAGATTACTTGCAATATTCTAAAAAAAATGTCGTGCCCATCCCATGAGCACTTGAAAAAAAATTGCATTTCTGAATGAATGCTCAAGTGAGGAAAAAGTTCAATACAATAATTTATTCCAATCCTGCCAAAAAGTTTGATCAAGATTTAGAAATTGTCTCAAATTTTTAGTGTCATCATTGCAAAAAAAAAACTTGCAGTGTTCACATTGGAATGTAGTGAGAGGCTCCACAAAAAAGTAAAGAGAAATAACATTCAGCAACTTGGAAATATCTTGATTACCTCAAAAATGTTTATATAGACTATAGAGCAATGGACAATCTAGAAAATACATATTGAAACTGTCAATTTTCTTGATGTATTAAAATCTGGCAAGAATTCAAAATGAAGACATATTTTCCCAATACAAGATACATGGGATATGTAAAGAATATCAATCTCAGTTTGCCACACTCCTGCTACTGGAATTCCTTCTAGAAAATATGGCTTGGACAAGATACCCTTGGCTTGGTGCACAGTAGAAAATTGTAGGGGGATGTCTTCCTGTTTCCCAGGATGCAAGGTGAAAAAGGTTTTTTTTTAGGGGTGTGTTCAAAAAGAATCTTCATTGCAATAAAAGGACATTTGGATTTATGGAACCCAGAACAATGACAAAGGGGGAGGGGGATAAGGAGGCACAGCAGGGAATGAATTAAATAAAATTAATTTTGCAAATCACACTTGTTTATAAATCACTGATTTTTCAAAAATAAAATATTGTAATTTTCAAACACCCTAAAAATCTCTTCAGAAGATTTTTGAAGCCACCACAGGCTTTTGAAGTGTGGACAGGACTCACAGGAGAGACACTTTTATACCACCACCAGGGCATGACTGGAATTGAAATCTTTGATTGGATTTTTCCTTCCTATGATGTCTGTGACTCTGCATTTTCTGTTTTTGATAATTGGCCTGGATATATTTTTAATACAGGAAGGATTGTGTTCTCTCAACTAAGAACATGTCCATGATTTGGTTTCCTGGTAAAGGGTTTCTATGTGCATGCACATAGGAACCAATTTAATTCAAGCACACTGCAGAACATGTGCTTGAATTGATTTGGTGATGCCTAATTTTTAAAATCTTTAATACTTTTCTCTTTTCTGCTTTTGCAAACTTTTCATACTCTCTCAAAAGTTT
>CAJPEX010004659.1:8053-20340 GCA_905338405.1 Notodromas monacha | reverse complement strand
TTCAGCAAGTCTAAAATTCAAGCAGAAACCGATTTTCGATTGAAATCCAAAACATCCAGGTGGCAAAACAAACTTGTTCGACGTGGGTTCCACGAAAAGAATCAGCCTTCATTATTTTCATAAAAAACTTACCAAGATTTTTCAATTTAACGCTTTAAAACCAACATAGCAATTATATATATATATATATAAAGAAATTGAGATGCCAGGATGTGAATTTGAAATATTTTACAATGATGTTTGCCAGTGAACTCTACCAACCAAAACAAAATCATTCATTGTATTAGACAAAGTTGGAAGTTGTTGAAATTTTAAAAACTATTCCTCTTTGACTTTTGGATATCCTACCCCAGGTTTTTTTAGAACAAGAACAAAAAATACCTGGCTTAATATCTCCGTAATATACATTGTTACTGGAGAAATTCTTCCTGCAATTTTTGAAAATGATTTCCTTGGTTCAATTTTGAAAATGATTGTAATCTGTCAAGGTGTGAGAAGACCCATATGGCCTTCACACAGACCAACCTTGTAAAGTAAATATTGTATTTACTCAAGTACCACGCGCCCTCAAGTAAGGCGCGCACAGAGGTTTTTCAGTTGGAAATTTGGCTGAAATCTTATCCCCAAGTAAGACGCGCACCCCAATTTTTAGTGAATCTAAAACCACAAAATTTCGAAAATATAAACAAAAAATTGACTTTAGACATGAATTGAACAAAAAACTGATCAATTTTCAACTTTTTCAGTAAAAAAAAAGTTTTTGTGTTACATTTTTTCCAAATTTCTCCATTAAAATTAAGTATAATGCACACATAACTTCCTAAAACTTCTTGAAAAATTTGTACCTGCTTATGATGCACACCCCTTTTTTTCTTCTGAAATTTGAGAAAAAAGGTGTGCATGGTACTCAAGTAAATACAGTACTGGATGGAAAAGTTTATTTTTCCTCACCCAAAGCAAGTGGAGAAAAAATATTTGGGATCTTTGAAGAAAAAAAAGGATAAATAATTAGCATTGGAATTTTACCTGGTGGTCTCCAGGGATTAGAATATAACTCTTGTTTCCATGCTGTTGCTGTTGTTGATCAGTTTCCATGCTTCTCTTTTCAACCGGGATCATTTGATGGTGGTGATGAATTTGGCTCATGGGATCGTCTTCCTGTGGCTGCTGCTGCTGCTGCTGATGCTGGGACTGCTGCTGATGAGGAGGAAGATGTTCTTGCTGTTGCTGTTGCTGCTGTTCTCTTTGAAGCATTGCCACCCGGTTTTCTTTATCTTCTTCCGGAACTGAAATGACTGAGAGTTGCTGCGACGCGTTGCGCTGATTTGGAGACAGTCCGATCGACTTTTTGCACTGGCATTCCAACTGACCCAACTTCCGCTTTTTCTGTGATATGAGAAATCCAGAAAAGAAAGAATATTACGTGTGAAAATACGCCTTTCTGTTTGAAGAAAATTGAAGCAAAAGAGTTCATAGGATACAGACAATTTGAGGCTGGACAAATGGAGTCAGAAAAGTTGAGACAGACACAATTCAAGACAGGGTCAATTTCAGGCAGGGACAATTTTATACATCCCCAAAGCAACTGCAAATTCCTGTTACAACTAATTTTAAGTGCAAAATATTACTTAACTCACGAGGTGCTGCTCATTCTCTTTATTCCTTCTGTTTATTCTCATTTATTCTCATTAAAATCTGATAAACAAGTCCCGAAGGAAAATGGCCCCGATCTTGTTGATGTGATTTTGAACTGCGACGATCGCCTATAAGCTTAAATTGGCGCATAAAAAATGTGGCAAAAATCACTTTCGCGGAGACAATCTCGAAAATAATAAACGAAGGTCGCTTCAAGTCTCATTATTGATTTTAGGGATGCGCTGACTCGCATCAGAAGGACCTGCCATGATAAATATTAAAAAAAAACAATTTCATTTCTCTGGTGTGATTTATACTTCAAATGTTACCAAAGGGAATCCGGAAGTAAGAATTACCCAGTGGTTCCGTTCGTCGTCGAAGCAGGGCCCCGTGGTGGCCAAGAGCCGGTTCTGATCGGCTGTCGTCACACCTGGCGACAGAGTCGACACAGAAGCCGACGTCGGTGTGGACGACGATCCCGACGAAGGCAGCATCAGCGGTGGCAATTCATTCACTGAGTCCAGGTACGCCAGGGTCCACAAGTGCCCGTGTCGGGATTTGGAACCCTTCTGGAACTGCGGGTTGATACTCAGGTTGTGTCGCACGGAATTCTTCCATCTCCCATCTTTTGTCTTGAAAAACGGGAATCTCTCTCTGCGTGTAGCAAAAAATTCAACACAAAAACTTTTAAAACCCCGGAATTCTCGTGACTTGTTTTTTTTCTTACATTGTTGCATCGCATCAATTTTATATCGATCATAATCTGCATTGTGTAAAAATCTTCTTCAAATATGGAAATATTTCTGCGGGAAAAAAATTTGACCATCTGAAGCTACAAGTTGTTATTTTTAAGCGATTTTTCTCAAACGGAATGGTTCATGGTTTTCCGGTTGGTGTGAATAAGGATTTGGAGAGACGCGATTTTGCAGCTGAAAGGTTCAGAATTCAAGAATAATACAGAATCACAATAACATGGACGGTGATCCAAATGTCAGACGATTGGAAATGACTGTTGGACAATAAACTATCGCTTTTACACAAGCTGAAAAAAAATATCCTGAACATCAAGTTTTTCTTCAAACAAAACTTGGTAGTTTCCCATCCTCGCTGATATCAGCACAAACCGTCACGCAATTGTGGGAAACACGCATTCACCATATATACTGGGGATGACGTGAAAAAATATATATAAACACTGATGAATAAATAGAAAAAAGTCTCCCCCCTCACGACGAGGACGATCAATTTAATCTGGTCACGCTTTGATTGCAGTTTGTCTCCCGACTCCCCTCCACACACGGAACGATCATTATAGAAAACATGTGACATCACCAGGTGAAAAAAGGTTCCTCCCTCCTTCAGCCTGGGATGTCCATGGAAAGCCAACATTGCTGGGGTCATCCAAAAATTTGATAAAATACTCAAAAAGCTCTTGTTGAGTTGGAAGATATTCACTGAATCAATTTCAAGTGGCAGGCAATTTTTCTAATGGAATTCTAATGACTATTTCTTCCACAAAACACTAATTAAAACTTATATAATATATGTCTATGGGAAAATAAGACTTAACTATAGGGACATTTTGACTTAGGAACACTCTTGATGCACCAATTATGTCTGCATCTTGGGTGCTCACTTTCAAAACTCCAATGACTGGTCATATTTCCATTATGAGGCAAAAAATGAAAGTTAGTCAAAAAGAAAATTGGAGATAATTACTCACAGAAATGTTAGGAAGTCAAGCGCAATCGTCAATGGTTTTAGTGAAACCAATAAGCAATTAAATAAACGGCATCATTACAAAGCCTGCCGCAAGAAATCTGCAGATTAAATTTATCTTCTATTAGCATTTTTCGAGGAATGATGTGAAATTAGTACTTGTAGAATAACACGAGCCTTTTTTCAACAACAAAAAAGTCATTGAAAATATGCGCGCACGGCTATTCTCATATATGGAAACTATGTATTTTCTGTCTGCAGGTGGAGAAAGAAATATGGCTTTTCCATTCACATTTGCAGGCCCATGTATCTTCCCTCATTTTAGCCCAACCGAGACGGGATACTACATAAATCACATTTGATCCTAGTGTCAGGATGCATCAGAGCTCATAAATTGCATCAAACCAGTAATTAGAACCGAGATTGCAGTGGTGCTATCCTGTAAATCACCGGACCTCCAATGGTTTTTTTTTTTCAGTAATCTCCATCAATATAATCCATCTCTCACATGTAGTACAAAATATTTTTGGCTGCATGCATTGAAGTGGTTGGAATAAAGATGCATAAAGATTGTCCAAAGATTTCAAATCAACTACTATGTACTGCGACAAATGTCGAGAAAACTGCAGAATTCACCGTTTAATAAAAAGGTAAATAAAACACGCACATTCTCTGTAACACCATTCTAAATTGCATCCACTTTGAAATGCGTAATAGAACCAGCCTGATTATTTGTTACGATTTTTTATGCTCGAAACAGGAAAGAATTCGCCCAAAAATCACATGAAAACTGGCTGTTTCGCATTTTTACTCTTCTCCATTGACAAATTTAATGTTTATTTAGCTTCCAAATTTGATGTAAACTCTTTTTGAAAAATCTCATTTTCCCAAAACCACCAAAAACATTTTTCAAGCTCTCATCATCATTCCATTTATTGTACTGTACCTACATTATGTCTTTTGCGTGCGTAAATTGAAGTCGTTGTTCAAGGTTATTATTCTTTTCACGGATTCTTAATTTTTTTTAAACCAGAAAACCACATATGATTAATCACTTAAAAAACGAAGACTATGCAATTGCAAGTACAGGATGTGTTCTTCGCCTCAGAGTAGCTTATTGTCCATCATATATGTTTTTTATACTGTGAAATGTATTGTGGGGCATTAGGTGCGTTTCAGAGATTTGAAATGTAACAGGTCTTCCTTTTCGAAAAAAAACAAGAAAGAAATTTTTTGAAGAACCTCGCAAGACAAAAAAAAAGGAAGAAAAACGATGAGAGGGAGCTTTTATTTTTTTTTGTGCTCAATTTGTAAGTTTCCTTCGGGCCTCGTGCATGCGTCGTCCCTCAGCGCAAATACTGGGATGATGGCGCAGGAAAAGAAAAATTGCTGAATGACTTCTATTCCTCGCTGTCGCTGTCGTCACGTGCTCTATTGTCTCTCCTTGTGCTAGGTGTTGCCTCGTCGTCATCCCTGACGACGACGACGACGACGACAACGACGTCGTCGGTGGTTCATCAAAAGCAGGATAAATACTCAGGTGAGTCTTTCCGATCACGCACGTCGGAAGCGCTTTGTCATCCGCGTTGTCTGTCATTGTTGCCTGCACCGGGTCGACGATGATGTCACAACACTAGTTATTGATCTCCATCGTCAGTTATTTTTACAAACTTCGGATTAGGCTGTAATTGAAGCCTTGAAAATTGCAGAGTCACGATCGAATACGACAAATATAATCCCTAGATTTTTGTTGCTTCCCATTTGACAAAGATTCAGTAGAAAGAAACAAAAAAAAAGAACTCTGTCCTTATGCCACCTTGGAAATGGGGACAGGGTTCTAAGAAAAGAAGTACCGTATTCACTCAAGTACAACGCGCTTTAAATTGAGACGCATACCAGGGCTTTTCAATTGAAAAATAATTTTAATTTTAATTGTATCCCCAAATAAAACACGTACCCCATTTTTAGTGACTGTATAACAGGAATATTTAAAAATAATAATAATGCCCGAATTTTAATTTAGGCAAGAATTCATCCTGACTTGAAATAATTTTCATCTATTTCCATTACAGTGCGTTTTTTATGTTGAAGTTGGTCCAAAATTTCCCAATAAAATCAAATATGATGCACGCCTAAACTTCTAACACTTTTTTGAATTTGTATCTGCCTATGATGTGCAACCCCCACCCCATTATTTTGAGAAAAAATATGTACAGGTGATACCTTGCAATTTGACCTTAATCCATTAATGGACTACGGTAAAATTGCGAAGTGGTTGAATTGCAAGACACTTCATAAAATTGAGAAATATCAGCACAAAAATGCAAAAAAAAGTGGCCAAAGCAGATCAAATTCTTGGACAGAGGTCAAATTGCAAGTCAACCTCCCTGAAAATTTGTTCACCGAATTGCTGGATTGTCAAATTGTGGGAGGTCAAATTGCAAGGTACCACCTATATTGCATATTCATTCTCAATTCAAGGTATCAATCAATGTATGAAATTCACATGCAAGCGCAAAAACAAAGTTAGAATTAAATGCTGGTTTATTGTAAATTCATAGCAGCAATTTGGTTCCAAGGAAAGCAGAAAATTGGTGACTTTTTGTTTGGTTTTGCAGTTTATTTTTTTACCGGGAAAGAACCGGATTGTCTTGTTTTTAGTCTGGTTTTCACATCTGATTTATCATCAGATAATTCGCAAGGCAAACGAAAAGCATTGAAGATTTTGTCAACTTTTTTATTGTGAGAAACTCCAGGTCGAAAACCAGCCAATCATTCATGTCTTATGACCGACAGGAATTAGGTTTCAGAAGATTCCTCTGCGTTTTTCTTCAATTTTTTAAGCGTTAGCCAGAACTTCCTGAAATACAGTATGCCTTTGTTCTTCCAAGCACCGAAAATTTATGGTTATCAAGTTGATGTCAGAATATTTCCCCAAGAACACTGATAAAACCTAATTTTCTCTAACTGAAAGACGATTCCCTGATAACCTTGTATGTTGAAAATACTCCGAAATACCTCCTGTTTTTTGTGACACTATCGGCGAATAAAAAAGCATCCATTCTTTAAAAATAAAGAATTGGTTCTCGTTCTTTTCTTTTAGCGAAAATCCCAACGATTTCCGCCGACATCCTCATGTCCACGATGAACGGGAATTTAAGTAAATCAGTGAACTCATTATTCTCTCATTTCTTAAAAAGAAAAGAATCGCAGTAAATTAGAGGTCGGTGCACATAAATCAGTCCGTTGATGGTTTGTTGGGACCAATAAAACCCGGGTTCGGCGTTCTGCACGCATCATTATGGCTACTCGAAATGCTTTACGAGTACAAATGTTCTTCGCCAACCGACGAAAAAAAAATTGGAAGGAGAAAAAAAAAAGGTAAAAGAAAGCATCCGAGAAGTAGTTTGGAAGGACCGCATCAGGACTCGGTGGCACGCGTCGTCCTTTCCGCACGTGCGTTGAACATCGGCGCACGTACTGCCCAGCAGTGCGTCCTCCAACGAACAGGGCCTGCTTATTTCCTCTTTTTTTTACAACTGTATATATGTTTTTTTTCCTTTCCTTCCGGAAGTTCGTCCGGTGTAATTTAGCGTGGTTTTTGTTTTTGCAAAGTCCGGGGCGCCGTGACGCGCGGAAGGGCCGAGTGGGAGGGGTGAGGAGGGTTAATGAGTCGCAGGACTGACGCCCGTCTGTACCCAGTATACTGTACATGGGACCCGGGGTTTTTGTTGCCCTATTTTCCTTTGCAATTTTTTTGTTTTTCTTTTGAAAATGCTGATGATGACAGGGTGGGTCATGCGTTGACGAGTGTCTGCGCGTGGCTGCAGTTGCTGCTGCTGTGGGATGGTGTTCAATCAAAATCTTTGATTTTGCTGTTTTTCTCTGTGGGTTGTTTTGGCTTTGCGTGGAAAAATGGCAGGGGGAAGTTGGAGGATTTTTTTTAATGGACTTTGTATGACGTAAGGAAGCCACGTTGGAACGTTATGTAAACTGAATATTTTACTTTTTTTGTGATTTATAGTACAGTTGAACCTCAAGAAGTCAAAGCTCCTGAAGTCAAAATTTTTTTCAAGTCCCAGTCAGAATTCCCTTAAAAACAATGCATTAAAAACCCCAAAGTCTTTTTCTCTGAAACCTCTGTAAATCAAATTTTCTGAGGCCTTTTGGCTATTTTTTTCTTTGAATTGTGAAAGAGAAAATCAATGAAAGAAATTATTTGATGCATCTTGAAAGGAAGCAAAATACTAATTGAGCAAATGAACCCCTGCCTCCAAGTTCAGCAAGCTGTGAACTCATTAGAAAGCAAGTTTTGGCTCAGAATATCTTCATTTACAATTCCCCGCAAATTTTTTTTCTTGTAGCAAAAATATTTGTTTCCTTAACTCAAAATCTCCCCATGTAAAATTATTTGTTCTGGTCCTTTGAAATTCGACTTCGAGAGGTTCGACTGTACAAGATTCTTTAGAAGTTAGTCATTAAAATTGAGGAGCAAATGATATGCTGACGAATTTGTGACGACGATATTAAATTGATGGTGTTCAGGTGCACAATTTACAGTTGCACCGAAGTTTGATTAACAGCAGGAATTTTAAAACTAAATAAATCGATTCATATCAACCGTTTGCCTGGCCTCATCTACAGGCAAATTGTTGTCCTCTCTCTCAACTGAGGATTGAATAAGTAATTGAATGCACTACATCAATATAAATTTTTACAATGGCCAAAACATGTCCAGTACACGTATTTCTTTCCCAAATATGAAGCAATATGACCTTTCCCATATTTTTAGAGGGAAAATTACCGGAAACGAGCAGAATCTCAGTATATGCTCATAAATTCTTCCACGTGAAGTTATTTGTAAGAATTTAATTTAATGATCTTGACTTCGGCAACTTTTCAATGAACAATTAGGCCATCAATCCACAATCTCAACATCATCACATAATGTCGCCAAGTCGAGAATATTTGAGCCAGTTCGTGAATTAATTTTATATACAGTCTAACGCTTTTCGTCATAATCAGGAATTTTGCTGGCGATCTGGTGACGGTATGAAATTATCGTATGAGATAATCGGTCAACAGATAAGAATAATCTTCGTTTCTTTCTATCGGCAAGAGATTTTATACAAGTTGTGAATGAAATTCAGGCAACAGAGTGAGCGTCTCGTAGTTGAATCAATAATACTGTACAACTATCAGCAACAACAAAAAATTCCGTCCATGAACTTGGCCAAGATACACACCACTTTCATGCTAAACTGGTCTATCTTTACCTCCAAAGTCGTTGTCCTATACAACCAACACTTCTGTGTCAGCTAATAAGATTATGCCTGTCTTTCCCTATGATAAAAAAGCCGGTCGCCAAAAAAAAATTATAGAACGGTACTCCTTCCAATTTTAGAAGAGCCAATATTGCGCACTCTATCGCAAAACTCAAAAATGTGGTCCGGAAGTTTTTTTTAAAGAATATATTCAAGATATTTGCATTCAACCAAATGTACTCCATTTTTGCATTCTTTATCCAAATTTTCAAAATCAAAATGGCAATGTCACATTTTATGGACTGAAAAATGCTTTTATTGTTCTACTTTAGATGCATGGTAGACCAGGAAATATTTACCAATTTTTAACATTACATCCAGAGTGATTTTTTCAGTCATGTTGGAAAAAAGCGTCCCCTTTAAATGTCTCCATTTTTTTCCTATGAACGCAGCTCATTGGAACGGTTCATGTTTTATTAGTTTGATCAGGACACAAATATGAAGAATATACAGTACCTAAAAAGAGAAAGGTGCATTCACTTTCTTGTTTGAATTTTTCGGAGTTCCTATGCAAGTATGATTCAGAGTTAAAGTAACTGAACTTTCTTTAGCCTAAACGACTCGCCTGCAACTGGAAAATTGAGACAGACTTTCAAAAATACTCTTCTACTTGTTTGGTAGGATGTAAAACAATAAGATGAGAATGCATTTTTTTTTAAAGTAACTGAACTTTCTTTAGCCTAAACGACTCGCCTGCAACTGGAAAATTGAGACAGACTTTCAAAAATACTCTTCTACTTGTTTGGTAGGATGTAAAACAATAAGATGAGAATGCATTTTTTTTGCTGTAGATTTCAGCTGTCCTATCGATCCCATTTCGAAGCTGGCAACTCTGAGAACTTTGACAAATACACCGTACTGTACTTGTAATGATCAATCGCTGATTTGAATCAATATTTCTGTCGCTCGAACGATGATTCCGTCCACAGGAGACTAAATATACATTAATCTACGCAATACCAACAATAAAATAGGGACATGAAGGACGAAAGTTCAATTTTCTGTCTATCGCGAGAAATATGCATATTTTTTGGAATCATCTTTTGGGAATTAATTTCTTCCTTATTCTTGCGTAGCTGGGGAACAATGACAGTTTATGCCGTGATATGTTTGCTTTATGCGTGATGCATTTCTTTTCACTTTTCTCTACTCGACTCTTCACACTCATGAATCCGCATGAAAAATGACGACGAGCAGAAGGAGAAACGAAAGCATTATTGATTGCGTGCTCGCGCGCGTACTCGTAATTTACGGCCCCAACAGCAGCGATTCATAATCGGCGAAATGAGTTTTCCTGCGAAAAGCGGTGATTTCGGAATAACCAGCCCCGTCGTCAGCGACAACGTCGGCCCCTTCCTCGTCTCGTCGTCGTCGTCGTCGTCGTCGGGGACCACGACGAACACGCATCACATTCTCATTACTATTTCCTACCAGGGAAAACCAGTTTTCGGGGGTGGGCCAATGCGGAATGAGAATAGGTCCAAGTTCTTCCCAAAAATTGGGTTCAGAATTCTTTTTTTCCCCCGTGGATTCAAAGAATAATGTACTTCTCTAATAATGTACTGTACAGCATTTTTTTGTGTTAACGTATGAAGTTGTGTTCTAGATAATCTTTGAGAAAGTCGCAAATTCAGTGCGAAATTTTAAATCTACCGTGATTTCTGTTTTTTTTGCGCAATGGTTCGATTTATTGTAGAATCTAGTTAAAAAAAAAAAACTTTCATGAACAAAAAATCATTATGTTGAGATGCAAAGGAAGTTGAGGCAAAAAAGTAAGCAAGATAAAAATAATTACCGTAGTTATAATAAAACCAGAATTTGTGGTAACACGAGTTGTAAAACCATACAGAAATACATTATAAATTCCAAGTGGGCCTAATTCTTTGAAACAATGTATTTTTTGTGCAAACGATATCAATGGCAATAAACATATGCCGTGCTTTTTAAAAAGATTACTCAAAGTACAAGGGATTGGCAGATTTTGCTCAGAAATGAACTCTTCGAATTTATATACTGTACATGTCTTCAAAGAAGAAACTGCGAGTGCATCATTATCTTTTATTTTGCGCTGCATCACTGCAAAAAAATTAATATGAGTAAAATGGGAGGAGGTTGGCATAAATGAAAAGAAGTCCCGCTATTATTTGCTGTGAATTTCCTATTTGAGAGGAACGGCCAATATAATGAATAATTTGGTCAACGGTCAGAAAATTTTGCTACTGTATCTCCTGTAGGTACGTACATACACTTCATATACCATTCAACTTCTCGCCCTTAACATTACTGCTGTAGCGATTAATAGGTGTATAAAGCAGAAGAGCTCACTAATTTTATTTAGCTTGGTGCTAAAATCGAAACCTTGATGACTGCCACTCTGAATAAAAAGGAGAAACTCATTCGACAATTTCCTTGACGAATTTTCAGAATATTGGATCAGAAATTTCGATGATGAGCAATTTACAGGATATGGATCAATATCATATCTTAACCAATGCTTCGTTTCTTTTCTTAACAGGACCTTCTTTTTCTCCGCAGGCGGAGAGAAACATTTGATTTTCCGCCAACTAAATTTTTTTTATTCTTCTCATTTATTTTTCTGCACGGCGAATTCATTGACTTTCCTGAGTTGACCAAGTCTGAATTCGAAATCCATAATATGCCGAAAGGAATTTACGAGAAGCCGGTATGTGTGTTCCGGTAGGTGCGTCTGGGGCTCCATTTCCTATTCCTTGTCCTTCGCTTTATGACACCTTACATGCCGTATAAGGTTGGCCTTGCTGCCTGTCCCTGCTCGTCTTACATTGGCCTTGCCGAACGCGGAGGGGAAAGAAATTTGTATATACGAATACATACTCGTTCACACACACACACACACCATCAAGGAAGCTAAACTAAAAAGGAAAGAAAGGAAGAAGGAAATACTAAGGAATAAATAAATAAACTAAAAAATAAAAAGTAGTAATAAATAAAAAACAAATAGTAATAAATAAATAGTAATAACTAGTAATAAATAAATAATAAATAAATAGTAATAAATAAATAATTAAATAAATGAATAGTGATCAATAAATAAATAAATATTAATAGATAAAAAATAAATAGTTATAAACAAATAAATTTAAAAAAAAAAGGTTGGGGAGGAGAAAAAGCATAGTCGGCGACCCGGAGTGCAATCTCGCGTGACCCAGGCGCGTCGATTGTCCCAAATGGCGGTTTTACGAGAGCAGAGGAAGAAGGAAGAGGACGCCGCCGCGTCGCGCGAGATGGCGGAAAAATTGCCACCACAGCCACCAGCGACCACTATGCCACCGCCTCCTCCACTCCGGGGGTAATCGAACCCTCCTTCTTCTTTCCCTATACTCCGGGGAACCAGGTCAGTGTATGAGTCCAACGTGGTAAATCAGAGTTACCCCATCCTTTCTACATGCTGCTACAAGTGCACATCTATAGTCTCCAATTTTTTTTGCCAAACTCTGATTATGCGCTGGGGTTAATTAGGATGCAGAGGAATACCCTACACCAAATAGCCAGTCTGTATAGTAGCATGGTCTGATCAATTAAAATAGAATAAATTTGTACAGTTGAACCTCTTTGATTCAAATTTCAAGG
>CAJPEX010004658.1:0-20344 GCA_905338405.1 Notodromas monacha | reverse complement strand
GAAGTTCAGATTGAAAGAAAATATCATTTTAGAAACACCAGAGGTGTAAAATTCTCCGACAAATCGAATGATAATATCATGGACCGGAACTCGTAAGTCTACGTTTTATTCATTTTTTACGTAATGCGGTTGCCTGTTTCTTCAGCACGTTATTGTGATTGCCCACTGAATTTTGAGCTGGATAGAAATTTGAAAAGAATGAAGAGAAAAATGTACAGATCAATCGAAGTTCAGACAGCTACAAGAATTTTCTATTTTTCTTTCACTCTGCAGGGTTCCTTCGAATTCATTTCGTATAATTCTCACTCTATTTTCTTTCCTTTTGTCTTCACACGCGAAAAAATAATATTTTTATTTCTGACGGTACATGTTCAACTATGTATTCCTTGGGAGTGATTTCACGTCTTATTTCTCTCATTCTAAGGAAAAAATTTGATAAATTGGTCCTAAAAAATTAGAACTACACGGAAAGAAATATCTTGAAGGAAAAGATTCAAAATTCGAGAAAAGTATGTCAGAAAGAACAATTTTCAGAGGTTCTTTCTGACTTTCTTTCTGAGATTTCGCACAGCTCGACAGATTTTCAACAATTGTTAATTTGCGGGATCCCTCCACATTTTTCATCATTCTGAAGACTTCCCTGCATTTTTCATCATTTTTAATATGAAAATTTATCCTCTAGGCGCAACTTTTCCCGAAATATATTGAATAATTCACTCTGATTGCATCAGCTTAATTTATCCGTGATTACGTGAGGTTTTTTGTGTGAAGAGTATTTCTCAGGAAAGATGGTACAAAAATCCGAGAAAAACATGTAAATAAAAACAGAAAGTACAATTTAATATTACTTGCTCTCGAAGGAACAATTATTAAATTTTTGCCATTAATACACCAAATTTGAAAATTGTGTGGTGGAAAATGACAGTTCGTCGCAATTAATGCTGGATTTTCGACAGAAATTCATTTTTCATGGATCATTCGACGCAATTGTCTTCTTCGTCATTCTCAATAAGTCATCCCCCTTTCTTCTTCTTCTTCTTCTTCTTGAAAATGTGCAAAATCTTTCAGACCGTACCCGTGTACAAGTACGAGTACACGGTGAAAGACGACGAGGCGGACCTGCATTTCGGGGCGTCCGAATCTCGGGACGCCGACGACACCCGGGGCTCATACTTTGTCCTGCTTCCGGACGGCCGAGTACAAACAGTCAAATACACTGTGCAAGGAGACTCGGGTTACGTCGCTGACGTGTCCTACACTGGTGGTGCTGGTGCTGGTGCTGGTGCTGCTGGTGGTTACACCCAGGCACCATCGCACCACTTGCCGGCTTACGTGCGTCACCCCGCTGCTGGTGCTGGTGATGATGCGGCGGCTCCTGCTGCCTGGAATAAGGGTCGCCATCTTGTCGAGGAACCCAGGGTTGCTGCTGAGGGGCCGCGTTATTCCCCCATCAGGCCAGTTCCCGTCAACAGGGGTCATCGTCATCAGGAGAAGGCTTACGCTTATAATAAGCCGAGAAAGTACAGCAGCAGTTTGTTGCCCGAGGTTCGACAGCAATTGTTGGCAGAACTTCCTAATGAGGTCAGACGATATGCTAATTTTATTTTTCAGACATATTTTTTTTCTCTAAGGAAACATAAATTCTTGACTTTGAGAAACGCATATACAGTATATTGTATATATAAATTGTTTGCAACACTTTCTAATTAGGTCAGACACATACTAATTTTATTTTTCAGACATATTTTTTTCGAAGGAAATTTGAATTATTTGATTTGAGAAACGCATATATATTGCATATATAAATTGTTTTCAGCACTTTCTGATGAGGTCAGATACATGCTAATTTTATTCTTCAGACATATTTTTTCTCAGGAAACTTCAATTCTTGACTTTGAGAAACGCATATATACAGTATATTGTATATATACATTTTTTGCAGCACTTTCTGATGAGGTCAGATATATATCCTAATTTTATTCTTCAGACAGCATATTTGTTTTCAAAGGAAACATGAATTCTTGACTTTGAGAAACGCATAAATAAACGTGATGTTTAATTTCAATTTTAAAAAAACGCGTTTTCATAATTTCTGTGAGAGTTCTTTGTATTATTGCTGAGGACAAATTTTATGTGTTTGAGAGTTTTTCGCACTCGTAGCATATAGAAAATGTCCATCGAACTGAGACCTTTTTTTCTCCGAGTTCTTCAGTTTACAGTATTCTGGGCAGAGTTCCTTGAAACAAAAGTTTTCAAATTTATGTGAGACGAAGAAAATGTGTCTTCGAGGCAAGCCAGACATGCAACTGGAAGCCCTTGAAAATCTGACTGTTTCACGAGCAATAAATCCCGAAGGATTCTAACTGCAGAAATGAAGAGATTTTTGAAGGAAACTGAGATCAACGATATAAAATAATACAGTATTTGCAATCATTATTTATCTGGAAATCGTGCAAATATTGAAAGAAAATCCCTTGATGCTTCATTGACCGAGGCAAGGACAAATGGTTTTACTCCTATCGTCTGTATTTTACAGTAAATTGACATGATTATTCGAAGTCGAAGGGGATCAAAAACATAAATCGTTGATAAGTTACTTCAACATTTTTTGTTAAAAGATACAGTCTTCGGGAATAACCTCCGAATACAAAAGAAAAATTTCAGTTTTACATAGATATGGATCCGTTTTAATAATGCTTATTTATTGTCTTACGATAGTTACGAAAGATCCGCCTAAAACTTGAATGTATCATTTTATGCCGGCTTTCTTTTAAATATTAATTTAAAATGAAGCCTTTTGCGAGACATTTGAGATTCCCGAAAAAAAAATTTCATAATTTTTACTCTTTACTTTGTCTCCAATTCCATATGCGATGAAACAACAAAAGAAGAAAAAAATAACGCGGCTGAAAAATTCCGAAATTAGCTCAAGTTTCAAGTTTAAAAGTCATAAATTGCTAAATTGAATCAATTTATGCGAAAATAATTTATGCTGGAAACCACAATTTGAATTCCTGACTCATTTCCATTACATGAAATCAATAACTCCGGTTCTTTGAAATTACCTGAGAAAATTCTGCATCAAAATTGTAAATTCTTGAATGAAAAAGTGACATATGGTTGATTTTGAAAAAAAAAAAAAACAGGAGCCAAAAGCATCAGCACGACAAGAAACTGAAGCAGAACCAGCAGTTGAAGTGGTCACAGAGGCTCAAACAGCACCCCAACAACAATCAACCCTCCATCATGTGCACTTCACAGAACCCATCCATTTTGAGCGCACAGAGCCACTGTACAGACACAGAGCCATTCAAAGCACCCCCACCACCACCACCACCACCACCACAGCAGCACCAGCAACCACTCAAAAGGAGCTCTTTGTCACTGAGGCATCAACTGAATCCAACACTGAACAATCAGAAGCAGTTGAAGTCAGCTCTGAAGCAGCCCCCACAACCCTACCCAGTCCTGCTGTTTATCAGCAACCCCAACAGTATTACAGAGCCTCTGCTCCTGCTGCACCCAGGCCTGATTACCAACGAAGAGTGAGCTACAACCAACAAAGACCTGCTGCTTACCAACAGCAGGGTGTTGGTTACACTCAGCAGCAGAGGCCTGCTTATCAGCAAAAGCCTGCTTATGGAGGCAGTCAGCAGCAGTACCAAAGGAACCAGCAGCAGAGGAGGCCTTATCCTCTTCACAGGTCTGGTGATTTTTTTCTTAGCTAATCTTCTGTTGGGCATGCACGCTGGGTACAGTAAAATACCCAAGTTCCTGGGAGATTAAATGATGTTCCCCCCTCCTCAATTGTGGCCATTTGTGCCCAATATCTTCTGAAGACTAATGACAGATAATATGACACTCTTATTTTCACTCAGTTTAAATTACTTCAATAATGTATACAATCAATCTCACAGACGTTTTCAGGATTATTATCCTTTGTTATCCAATTCAAAGCCCATATTTTGAGCAAAAAATTCACCTGAAAATACATGTCTTCATTATTATGCCATATTCACAACTTATGCAATACACTCTTCATTTCATGCCACCTGTTGTTGCTAAGTACAAAGGGAAGGCCAAGGACAGATAATAGCATTGACCCAAGGATAAACTGAATCTTGTGCAATTGGTTTGAATACAATTTTGCACAAAAAAGAGGGTACTCATCAGCATACTCATACAAAAATAATAATTCATGGCTAAGGGGCATTTTCCTTGATTTTCTATGATGAAATCATGCTGTGCATCTTACTCAGTATTAAAAGCATATAATAACGGAGTATCAAGACAAAACAATTAATTTTTTAAATAAGAGTTCATCCATACCACTTATTAAAAACGGGTTTAGAATATAATTAGTACCTACACATATACATATTAGTACATGTACAATTATTAATATACATTTGTAAAATTTTGTGCAGCACATGACATTTTTTAAATATTGAGGACATTTTCAGTTCGAAGCACTGATGTAATCCACAAAACTGAATTATTGATAGAATTTGAAGTTCGAAAAACCTCAGGTTAAATTTTAAGAAAATCAACAAGTTAATTTTGGGTTTGACACCGAGAAGAGTGACATAATTACTTTATTTGCTCAAATACCATATGCCCCCAAGCGAGTTGTGCACTTTAATTTTTTGTGTTTGTGAAATAAAATAAAAAACCTTATCCCTGCATAAATTGTATGCTTCAATTTTTGTTACATTTTGCTGGATGATGGCTCCAAAATAAAATGCAGTTTTTCTCTTTTTGTTGCCCACCATGACTCCTGTGAGACTAGCACATGTTTTATATAATTTTTCTTTTCAAAAACAGTGTATCCCTGATTTTTTCTCAATCTCCTTCCGCATGCAGCGTTCACCAGAATTTTCAGCTTCATTTTTTTTTGAAGTTGCACCGTTTGTCATTGAAATATTTTCTTTTAAATTTTCTGGGACATACATTTGCTTTGCAGAATTAAGAAGTACACATTTTTGGATTATTCGACTTTTTATACATCAATTAGGCTGAACAAACTTAAAAAAATTAAATGCAAATATCTTCGTTCAATTCGTTGAAAAACCTTGCTTGATCGGTATCATCAAAGTTGAAAATTTGATCGTCTGATAAATTTTCATTTCCTCATTTAATGATTTTAAAAAATGGCCTCCTTGGGTGAATGCTATATATAGTAGTCTCAATTCTGCGCATTCACAAAAGTTATTGTCATAATGTTTTTTATTCCTAGACCCAGAGTTTATAAAGTGGCTGATGAGGAGCAAGAGGAGCAAAACTCAGTAGCTGAGGTTCTCCCCTCGAGCCTCGAGGTCACGGCAGTGAAGGCTGACCTCGATGCCCCCCAAGAAACATCGCCCGAGGGATCTGTGCTGGAAACCGCATCAGAGTCGGAAGTTTCAGAGGTGTCAGTTCAGCAGCAGCAGCCTGCAGAGCAAATAACTGAACTTGCTCCAGTCTCTGCTGAAGTCACTACTACTATTTCAGCAACAGCAACAGCTGCTGCTGCTTCTTCTCAAACAACCGTAGTTTCAAATGAGGACTCATCGTCTGAGGCAGGTGTTCAAGACCTGGAAGGCAGCGAGAAAATCAACTCCTTCAGCTCCTAATAATTGAGGGGGAAAAGGGTTGAATATAGTTTTCCAATTTTTAAAAACCAATTCATACCTTATTTGAGGATATCGTGTTACCATCAAATAATTTTTCTCCAAACAAAAAAAGACGGGAAATAAGCTTGCTAACCCAACCTTATTCCGCATATGCTGGTTTATTGACAGTTCTTCTATATCAAGAATATCTTCTTTTCGTACTCGAAAATGATCAAAGACATACTGGATATACACGTCAAGAAATATTGTAAATATGAACTGTTCCGTTTTGTATACGAACTTATTTTGTACTTTTTCAAAAACCTTTGCTGGGTCTATTTTTTTTTGTGGATTCTCCCGAAGTATGTTCGTCTTACGCCAAAACTTGGATCTTCTAAGGGATTGTGACAAACAAATCCTATAGTTACCAAGATCGTCTCGCCTCGATCGTGTTGTTGTTCAATGAATTGATCTTTTCCTCAGTTTTTATTTTATATTTTATTAGTGTGTGGTCGATTCGGGCACATATTATTTCACGGTGCATCAGAGAAAAAAGAGCTAACCTGTCTTTGTTTCATTGGTAAAACGTGTTTGTCTCGGATTGTCGTGCCACCGTTTGTTATTTGTTGCATCATTTTCTGGTTTCAAGATTTTTTTTACCTTGAGATATTTTTTTATATTTCTGACGGGGGATTTTGTACTGGTCTTTCATTTTTTTTGTGTGGGGATGGGGGAGAAAAATAAAATAATTTGATAATGAAAAACGAGGTGTTTTTCCTGTAGAAGAAGAACACAGAAAACTTAGTTCGTTATTTGGCTCTTCAAAACGACATCATTATTGAAGGATTTTCTTTTACATTTCCTGGGACATACATTTGCTTTGCAGAATTAAGAAGTGAACATTTTTTAATTATTGGACTTTCTGTATATATGCATTAGGCTGAGAAAACTGAAAAAATTCAAATGCGAATATCTTCGTTCAATTCGATAAAAAACTTTTCCTGATCGGTATAATAAAAATTGAAAATTTGAGCATCTGACAAATTTTTATTTTATCATTTACTGATTAAAAAAATGGCCTCCAGACACGAAAACGTGACCAATGAATTTTCTTTGGATTTTTCAGGTAAGAAAAAAAAACAAATCAGCTTTTCTCCGTTGCAGCTAGAGTTTCTAAATTTGTTGAAAAGTCATTGAGATCAGAGATTTTTACACTCATAAAAGCTGATCAAAACCAAAAATAGAAAATTCATTTTAAAAATTAATCTCACAGTTTGGAAGTTATGACGAAACAGATAGTTACTCATCACTATTACAATAATATGGTGATCAGAGTGCAAAAAATTTCCCGGGGTCAGCAATTTTCTAGTTCGTATATTAAATGAAATTATTTCATTCAGGAATTTAAAGTCAGAAAGATCAATCGTTACCCTTCACGGAAGCATAATCAAAAAATACCGGAAATTATTGAAGCTTCCATCACCAAAAAATTTTTTTGCGCTCGTCACCATCGAGGCGAAACAGCTGGTTGCCAATGGCGACCGGAACCCACAACCTGAATTATTGAGTCCCAGGCAACCTTGCAATATTTCCATTGAAGGGTTCTCAGCAGGCTGAAAATAAAAGAGCAAGGTCTTCATTCCTTCTGCGAGCCTCGTTGTGTCAAAATGTGCGCAAAATGTTTCTCAATGTTCGACCTCGAAAAAAAACAGGTCTTTATTGACCCTTATTTTACCTAAAACTTCTAAATTGTGATTTCGTATTTGATATAATTTCGATGACAAGAAACTAAACATTTTGTCGTCCTTTTTCATCATGTCGTCAAGCAAAATAGAAATCGTCTGCAACTAATTGCTTCGTTCTATTTTGCAAAATCAAAGCCGTTTTTCGGCCGCTAAAAATGCCTGATTTTTGAGTATTATAGGCGTTGTTTTAAAAATTCCGGAGATTACTGTACATACTTATTCTACAACCGTATACCATGGATCTAAATATTCATCTGTCCAGAAATTTTCTTCAGAAATTTACACTATTCATATTCCATTGGGTATACGTTAGGAATATTTGTTTTTCAAGAAATGATGTAAGTGAAAAATAGTGACCTTCAAAGGCAAAAAATTTTGATCGGATTTTATGTTTCAATAAAACCCGTTGTAACCTATAAATTTACGCTAAATCTGCATTTTAAACAGTATATTTGAACCGACTTCAATGCGTAATTTATTTCATTATATTTTGTCCTGCTTGAAACTGATGACCTACCTGAAGTGAGCACATTTCCATTCGTGAGGACAAATTCCGTATCGTTTCACCAGCGCGATTCTGATTCGAGTGAAAAGAGAACCCCGAACCCAAGGTACTTCATGCTTTTAATATTTTTTTGGCGTGTTTTCTTTTTGTTATAAGAAAAAAATTTAATTTTGGAGCATTGTTTTTGGAGTGTCAAGCATGGAGGCGAAGAGGTTATTGGTCGTGTCGGACCGGACACGCGATTGGGCCCAGATCCAGGCTTGTGTCAAGCCCAAGACCTGGCTTGTGCAGTACAAGTATGACAAGGACAACCTCAATGACGTTCTGGGTCAGTGCAAAAAACCTTACCGCATTTCTTTTTTTATTCCTCTGCACACGAAAAAAAAAAAGTCAGTGAAGGTTTTCGACGATAGTGAAAGAAAGGTCGAGCAGAAAACTCAATCTAGGTAACCATAATCTACCATAATCTAGGTTTATTGGCGTAGTGAAGGTCTCCGTTCAAAAATACCAGAAGACCCGCAATAATAGCCTGAAAGCATATAAGTCAGTCATCTAAATGGAAATGAAGCATGGTGACCATTAAATGCGGAGAATTTTGTTTTCTGGAGCTGAAACATTAAATGTTTTCAATAAGAATAAATTGAAGCAAGGTGCTTCTGTGGCTACTTTCATTTATACATTATATGCAGCAGAAAATTTTCCACGGACCACAGGTTGGGAAACGTAAACTGTACTAAATGATTGAAGCTTTAACAACAAAAAGCCTCACAAAATATTACTCAACTTTTCTTTTAATGAGATCTCATTTCAATTTTTAGGCTGCAATATCATTTGGTTTTTATGCACATGAATGAATGAACAGAACACTTTATTTGCCGCTTTTCAGCATTCACAAGGTACAATCAAGATTCCTGCATCCAAACCCTCTCCCTACCCAACCCAAATCCCCTCAAAGACATTTAATCACTTCAAAGCAGTAAACAAAGCACAAATTGATGACAAAAATAAAAGAAAATACAATCCACAAAATTAAACTGGACATCTGACATGTATGCATACACCCACTCATTTCCTGACATTGAAAATAAAATAGCAGTAAAGGTTTATTTAAAGCACAAGGTCTTCAGCTTGTTTCTGTACGAGGTTTACTTGAATGAACAATTTAGAGATAATATTTGATGAGAAAACATATAAGGCCAACAGTATATCTTGATCCTTTAAGATTTCCAAAATGTATGCACATTAATAAAGAAATTACTGTAATTCTAAAGACAATGTGGCCAAATGTTTTTTTTTTACTGGATCAAAGGAGCTCAAAAGTGATGGTTGTCACAATTTCTTATATCTTCTCCAAAAAATAAGGCTCAATCTCTTCAGTCCATTATACAAGTTGTACCTTCTAATTTGACCTCCCACAATTTGACTGTCCTGCAATTCATCTCTTCCTCTGCAATTTGACCTGCTTTGGCAATTTTTTTGGAGTTTTTGTACTTATATTTTTGAATTTATGGAGTGTCTCACAATTCAATCAATTTGCAATGCAACCCTAGTTGGGCAACAGATTAGGATCAAATTGTGAGGTATCACCTCCTGTATATATATACAAGGAAAACTGATTTGTATAAAGGAATTCTTGATCACTGTGAAACAGTAAGGAATCAATGGTCTTGCAATAATAATGTTACAACAGCTTTCTATATTCTCAGTAGATTATAAATATATTCTGACAATGAATGCAATTCAAAGTGCCAAAAATTCACATTCTCAGAACAAAGCATATTCAATGATGCTATGTAATAACTGACAGTAATGTAGAAGTATAAGACATAAATTTAGGATCCAAACCTTCAAAGCAGGCAATTAAATTAATAAATTAAAGCATCCTCAAATCGATTCATGCGATAATATAAATTATTCCTCGGCGCCTGTTACTTCTTACTGGTACAAACCACGCTCTAATTTTCATGTTATCGTTTTAGTTCCACTCAATTTAAAGAATTGCAAGAATGAAACAGTACTTATTTATTCAATAATGGGGGCCGGAGAAATTCTCGAAAAATTTTCAGACAATGCATAAAAAAGCAAGTAAGATGAATATTGCACATTCGGCTATTAAACCTGAATTAATAAGATATTGAGTGATAACAAGTGATTTTGTTGCTTCCTACATGGTGCGCATTTTTTTTATCTCTTCTAAATATGTATATGATCATGAAATTTAAACGTATGCTTCCGAAAAATGTTTGATACAGTACAAATAAAGGGGAGAGTGAAATTGAGATGAAACAACGAGAAACAGAAGTGGAGTCATTTTTTGTTCATTATAAAATATATTCATTGGTTTGAAATGATGAATATGCAAGAATAAAATTTAAACTGCCACGTTTGCGCATTTCAACTCAAATTTAAAGACTGAAACACCGCAATGATTATATCCGATGTGCTTCGGCGTATTTTTTTTGAAAAAGATCATGCGATGAAAGGATAGTTATATAACACCTGCGTTCCAAATTTTTTTTTAATGATCAGAAGTGACTTTCATGACGAATTTCATTTCCGATAACAAAATGGTCCAGACCAAAAATCCATTCATGTCAGCAAGTTTCGAATTTGAACTTCGATCGGGACTTTGGTCGTGCGCAATAATGTAAACATTTCGAAACAGATAAAAACAGTAAAATTGTTGTCTTTTCTATCCAACCCCTATAAAGGTTCGGAATTCCAGAAAGTTAAAAGCTTTCAATCAGCATACAGTATTTGAAATATTGGTTAAGGAGTACCTCTTAAAATGCGCAGATTTTTTTTCTCTAGTTGACCAATATTTGTTGTGTGTTTCACGGCATTCAAGAATGTATTACAGGTATATAGACTCCCTTCTAAAACAATCTTGTCTACAACAATTTTCTCTGTAAAACACAATTTTTTGTGATCCCATACAGGTTCTCTACAAATTAAAAAATTCTCTCTACAACAATTTTCTTCTGGTCTCTTGAGTTTTGCTGCAGAGAAGCCACTTGGATGGACTCTCTCTCTCTCTTTCTGCAGCTATCTTGTCTACATCTTTATTTTCTTAATCAGGGTTCCCACTGAGGTCCATGCATAATCTTTCCTGAGAATCTCTCTACCTCTTCAAATTATCACTTTCAATTATGAGACATTTCCCAAAACCTTTTTGCTTGCATTGCTCTAATTAAGAGTCAACGCGTCTAACCCTTGTGCGACAAAGTCGGGATGTATTTGCAAAATTTCTCGTCACTGAGAACTGGGAATTTAAAATATGCAAATTTTGTACAAAGGCCCGAGTTGGGAAAAAGTCGGAAATTTTTTTCTAATCCAGCAGAAAATTTTGGATGAAAATTGAAAAAAAATCCCTGACTGGGTGGCATTTTTTCCTGCATTCCTGGTATTGGATCAGCATGGAAGATTCCTGAAAACAAAAGAGATTTTGTCTCCTGGATTTTTCCCAACTTAGGCCTTCACAACCTGGGAGCATTTCAGCGACCTTGGCTCAAACTGAAATGCTCCAAACCCTCGAAAAATATCCCGACTTCACCTCAGGATGGAAATGAACCCTCCGCCGTCCGAGGGTTAAGACTTAAGAGTGACATCTGTGTACTAAATTTGCAGGCGCGGTGGGCAAGTCGCTGGGGCGTGGGAAGCACCTGGTGCAGAGCGCGGCGTTCATCATGCACGGCACGGAGAGCGAGATTTGCATCTGCGCCACCGGCGGCAAGGTTTGTTCATTCATTCATTCAGTCATTCATTCGTTAACTTCTCCCCTCTTTTCCCAGTCAATGTTTCACCTTCATTCCTTCATTCGAGATTCACGTCACCTTTTTTTTTTCTTCTGGAGTTACATCGTTAATCCTCTCTTACACAAAGCCCGCAGGGAGATTTTTCAAAGATTGTATCATTCTGGAGCAAATGCGCGGTTGCCTTGTCTGCTGTGCTCTGTGACTATGTCAGTATAGAGCAGCTGGTGTTTTTTTCATTGCTGACCAAGTGTGGAAGGATAGGCTGTCCAGAGGATAAGCTGATTCGGTGGACAGGGGATAGTCAGTTCATGTTTTACAGACAAGACAACTTATCCAACTGAGCAAAGAGCTGTACAGCAGGGCACATAGAGCTCTGCTTTGATGAATCCAAAATAGGGAATTCTTTGACAAGTTTCCTCTCTGCCCCTCGTACAGAACAAAATACTTGAGGAAGAAAGCAGCTTACCAAGTTCAGTCAGATGCCATTAATAACCCTCCTGCAGCAAATATGGAATATTTTGAAAAATTGTGTTCCCAAGGGCCGCAAGTGCACTGGATAAAATAAATAAACATAAATAAACATAATATATCATACAGTATTCACTTAGCCTATGAGAACATAGGCTTAAGTGAAAAAATTCAAAATGTTTATCCCTGGATGTTGGCAGAAAATGTTTGATGAAAAATAAAATCCTTGCCAAGTGGTATTTTATCCCCCATTCTTAGTGTAGGATTGGAAAAGAAGATTTAAAAAAGGATTGTACCTTTCCCAGATTTTTTTTACTTCAGCCTTTTCAACCCAGGCGCATATCGGCAACCTTGTTTCAAACTGAATTGTGCTTGTGTGCAAAAAAAAATCCCAACTTTGCTGCTGGATGGATATGAGGCTGTTATTGTCACCCAATGGTTAAGACTCTGATAATAAGCCACTTTCCTTAGCAACCACCAATTTATTTTGAAAAACTGGTCTTCCATAATGATATAAGAATTTAAAATACTTTTCAAGCACCAGCCTCCAAAATTATTGATAGCTCAAATACATTATGTTCCTGCCAATTATTTTGATCTTCAATAGCCTACACCAATGAAATTTAAGCTTCTGCAAGAGGTCATCAATAAAAAACCCCAGAAAAGATGATATAATTTACTTCTTTTGGACATTAGCTGGATATAATTTACACATCTCAGGATTATGTTGATTGTTTTCTAGAAGAATATACATCTTATTTCCTATGATACAGTGCTTGATTTTCTTGACATTTTAGCTTTTCTGGAATGACATACCAACTTTTAAAACTACAGTACCAACCCAATTAAACTGCCAAAAATCTCACTTACAATTGGTGGCAGCTTATGAAGTTTTGATTGTATACAAGGGATCATCCATTATTCGACAATAATGTGAATTGCCTTTTATTCCATGAAAGAGACCAATAAATGTCTTCACCGAGCAAGTCTGAAGGGAAAAATTGTATCTTATCAATAAACTATTCAATTAACAAATTTTATCTGACATTAATTAGGCTGGCTAACGAGAGTGTGACTGCATTATCTGTACAGCAAGTGTTCCATCAATTAATGCATGACGTAAATTTGAAACGAAAAAGGGTCATTTATTTTACCAACGCAAATTCATCCCTCGCATTTGTCTAGCCAAATGAAATGCAACCACTTAAATCGACATCAACGAGAAACCGTGAAATAGTGAATGAAACAAAAGGATATTGCACAAGGCAATGCCAATCATGCATATTCAAAATAAAGGGGGAACCGCTTTTCGTGACCTAATCCTATGCCGCAGACAAGTTCGAAGCGGAGGAAGTTTTGCGGTCGTTTTTTTCCCAGACACAAAAAAATAATAATAAGTGGGGGCGACAAATATCCTCGATATTTACGCTCTTTTACGCAGGAAACCTTGTTCCGAGTATTTTAAGATGCATATAATTAACACTTCTAAAATATCCATTTTGAAGTCCCAATAAGAGCAGGAAATTGGAAGGACACAACATGAAAAGGTCCTTGTTTCTTGGGGTCATGCTCAGAAGTCAGAAATGAAGAGCAAATACAGTACTTTAGCAGTCTAGAATTATAGAATATTTATGTTCCCCGACCTTTTTGAGCTGTTTGACTGGCAAATTGCCTTTAAAATTTTTGTGGAATGGCAAATTCCCCAAACATTTTCTGCAGACCAGCAAAGTTTTGTAAAAAATTTTCAGAAAGCTCTATGGCAGGCATTGGGGATAATTGTCACCTCAATATAATTTTATGTCAAGTTTCAAATTTAATAAAACACAAACAATCAGTCTGGGACAGGACTGGGAATTCCTTGACAGAATTTCTTAGTGTAAAGGGGTAAATGTATTTCACAAAGTAAACTTGATAACAGCAACAACTCAGCAAACTCAACTTGCAGGAATAAGGGAATAACTTGAGTAATCAATCACAAGTCACAACTGATGATGAACATAAAAATAGGAGCTTCTTATATACATCCAATTACATTTAACCTTCAATAGGTTTTACTCCTCAAATCAGAGTAGTTAATAAATTGTTAAGGATGCTACAGTTCCAGGATGTCCTTGGCACTGTGATTTTGAGGAGGGGTGAATTACTGTGAGACCCCCACATGTGCACACCTCAACCTGTGGACAATGCAACATACGGACACTTATTTTTCAATGAAAAATTAATAAAAAGGGCTCAACATGAGGATGCTGACTCAACATAGGGACATTTTATGATAAAATTGCAAATACATTTCAGGCCAAATTACAGCAAACAGATATTTCTGACCCTAAAATTGATATAAGAAAAGTTCTTGGGCATTTCTCTCACCAAATTACCATACAAAAAGAAAAAATTACCTCCACGCAGAAGAGAGGGACTTCATTAGCTCTTTTTCACTTGAATGTTATTTTTACAGAGAATGCCAACATTTCTATGTACTCTACAGAGGTATCTGAATTCAATTCCCCAAATTTTGATATTGTGTTGAAATATATTGATTGGAATCAGTTAAAATTGGGAGACAATTTTTATTTTCATGGAATTATGGTGAGTATTTTGTACATAAAACACCAATTAAAATAACATAATGTAAGTCTTAGGGAAAATGAGACTCAACTTAGGGACATTTTGACTTAGGGACACTCTGGATGCAGGAATTACGTCCACATCTTGGGGTCTCACTTCTTACTTCTAGGAACTATTATGTAATATATTTAAATTACGCAGTGTTCTTGCCCAACAACATACATATAAAAAGTTTCTGCTTTTGGAAAACTTAAGATCTAATTAAGCCGGCATATACAGGTGGTACCTCACAAATGTCATGGAGAATATAACCATGCGAAATGAATCATGATACATAATGGACGGTAAACGTTTATATTCACGCAATTCGTACTTCGAAAAAATTGAAGATTCATCATCCGGAATCGCGTAACAAAATCACACATATGTAGCTTGTAAATTTTTGGAGTTTATAGCCGATATGCGTTAGATTTAGAATCGTTTATCTTGCACAAAAATGTTCAAAACTTGCTCAACTATACCTGTGATGACATATTCTCACATTTTTTGTGGGAACCCTCTCGCTACTTTTTTTCGTATTCGAAATAGGAAACGAAGTGTTCTAAAATAAAGAAAAAATAGACAGAAAATTGAAAAGGCGGAAATATTGCAGATAATAAATGAACTGCTTCGCTGGGCGCAGCAGGAAACGGACAGAGTTGTCTTTCTCAGAAGTCAAATGACCTGTCGTCTTTTATTGTCATTAAATCCATCATTTCCTCTTTTTTTTTTTCATGGGTGCCAAAATCTATTCAAAAAAAACATTTGTATTACTACAGGAGGCTTCTGAACTTTGACATTATTCCGAAAATTCAGTCGAAATATTTTTTATTGTGTCTGCTTTGAAGTTTTCTTGTTGAACTCTTGCGAGTCACATCCCCTCTGAAAATATAAATTTATAATATTCGATCAAATTTTATATTTTCAGGAAATTTTATCTTCATGATGTCACTGTACAATTCTTGGGTTGCAAGAAAAAATAATTCCAGGCAGATGTTGAATCCGTCCAGAAGGAAAGCTGAAAAAACACTCATTAGACAAAAATATAAATTTTTTCCAACGAAAATTTCTTCTTCCGTTTTTAAGGAACATGGAAATAAATGCGCCCTGCCCCTGCGTAAACTTGTTTTAATTATAACTTTAGGAATCTGATTGAAAAAAATTGCTGTAAAATGGCTGGATTCAAAGGGTGTAGAAAATTTTACGAGGCAAACGTTGTTAAAATAAGCGGAGAGGAAGAAAATTTTTTTTCGGAAAATACAAATTGTTTCCGCAAACGAAATTGTTCCGAATTTTCAAGGCGTCAAACATAAATCCGCGCCTTGTACTTCATATAAAGTCGATCACAAATCATGTTCCAGCAAAAGGAATGGAATTTTAAAAATGTATGAGAGCTACGTTCAACAGTGGAATTTCAGGCTTCGAAAAAAAATCAGGAAAGGCAACCCTTGTTCAAGAAATTATATTTTTTAAATTCTTCAACAGTGGAATGTCAGGCTTATTCGAAAAAAAAAAATCAGGAAAGGAAACCGTTGTTCAACTCACCCAATGAGAATAAGTGGGGAGAAGAAAAATTAGTTGCAAGAATAAGCCCCAACTCTTAGTATTGCGTCATCCATGAGTAAGAAAGAAAGAGAAAAAAACGCTCTGGACCTTTTTTCCCAGCTTCCTCCTGACTCATTTATTCTCTGTCTTTTTTTTTCTTCTTTCCATTCATGTCCAGCCACATATACTTCACTTTTTTGGTTTTGTTTTATTGTTGGGCTTTCATTCTTCGGAAGAGGCCATAGTGCTTGTCCTTCCGTGTCAGCGGTTGGGTTTGACAGACGGTTTGCTGGGGTTTGCGTTGGTTGTGTTGTATATATAGGATGGCAGACACAAGTCGAAATGAGATAAGCTCCGGGCGTTAATCTCTATTTGGGTCGGATTTGAACTGTTTCCCAGCAACGGGATTAAGTTTCTTATTCCTGGCTGCCTATATAGCATACAGATTTAGGTACTGTGGGAATGGGACATGATTGGGGCATAAACTGTTTCTCCAAGTGGGATTCTTCATGTTAGACCTTGTTTACCCATGGACTTCAATGGGAATATTTTAATTGGTTCTCCTGTAGATGAATAATGTAGTTCAGAAAAAGTCCCCCAAACTTCGCACGTTTTGCACAAGTAATACTCAAGTAAATGTTTTGAATAGTATTTGAATAAAGTGTTTTAGGAAATCTGATCAACACAGCATTACTGTAAAAAGTAAAATGCTTGGTTTCAAAGGTAGAACATTTTAGGAGGCAAACGTTGGTTAAACTTGCCCAAAATATGTGGAGAGCTTTTGTGCAAGTTAAAAATTGGGTACTTTCCTGTCATCTCTGTACCTACTTTCCTGTTATCTCTGTACCTACTTTCCTGTTATCTCTGTACCTTCCCTCTGACTAATTCAACCTGACCTAACCTAACTTCACCTAACCGCTTCCAAAATCAGTTTCTGCTTTCTTTGGGTTTCTGCTGAAACTGATTTTGGGAAGTGGTTGGGGAAAGTTAGGTTAGGTCAGGTTATGTTAATTAAAAGATGTTTGTAACTAACATAACCTGACCTTACCTAACTTTACCTAACTGCCTCCCAAAATTAGTTTCAGCAGAATGCAGAAAAATAAATTTCACAGTTTCTGGTAGGCTGTTGTGATTATGAACTTGTCCTAAAGATTTGTCTGGATGGTAGTGTGGTCTAGGAATGAGGTACAGAGATAACAAGAAAGTACCAAAAATTGTATGCTGAAAATTTCAGACAAGTTGAGAAGTGTAGCTCAGGTGACCACAAAGGACTGAAAAATCTGCTGATCAGTGACAAAAAAATTTACGCATAAAATAATACATGCAGACTGGGAGAAAGATAAATTTGAAAAACAGGAGAAAACCATGATGAAAATTCAAGCGCAGCAAACTCACTGACTTTGAGCTTTGACTTAAGTTCGTGTTTCGCATCTAACCTTTCGCCATAAATACAGGTATTTCTCATTATTTTTCGCATGCAAATAAAAAAAATATGTATACAAAACCTGCTCTCGTCCAGCATGTAAATATGTCATGAGTCCTACTCTATTCTTGACGGTTCACCAAGAAAGCGGTCTTACAATCGGACGAAAACCATTGGCAAACTTGTATTGCCCCACGAAAAAAAACAGACATTCTATAAATCTTCCAAAAAGCCATTCTTTTCTTCGTTTCGAAACACACGCGTACACATGATTATGATGCAAAAGAACCTGATGGAGCTTTTAATCACGGGATCCAAACGCGACTATCAATAATTTCACCGACCGAGAAAATTTGTTTCCTCCAGGGCACACATTCTTTCCGACAGAAAATCGACGGCGTTTTTGAAAAACATCGATGATAAACTTGAAAATACAGCATTTTGAAAAAAAATACGAGGGACTATTGATAAGTTTCTTCAGATTCGTCGAACTGAAATTCTTTGGGTAATAACGAAGTCTCTCGAACCAAAAATATTTCAGTGATTGCATGAGGTAATGAAGTGACCATCTACTTCAAGCAAGTCTCAGTCTTTGTAAAAAAAAAAGAGAAAATTTTTAGTCCAGCCTTGATTATGACAAATTTTGGTCCCGCAGACCAACATTCAGATTGATCAATATCACTAAAAATTACTGTACCATGATCAGAAAAATGTACATGCATTTTTAATTTTTTTTGGTGAATGAATATTCAAGCACCAGATGAAGAGGAAATAATAATAAACTCAGAAATCTGTGTTCCAATCATTCCTTAACAATCATCAATTATCAATCAATATCTTCATCATTGTGAATTTGTGCTCACAAATTCTGAATTTGAAAACCTATTAGGTGTGCAACTGAGTCTTCTGAGTCTTGAATGAATGAACAAACAGAACACTTTATTTGCCACTTTTCAGCATTCACAAGGTTCAATCAAGATTTCCACATCCAAATCCCATCGGAGTTTATTTTTTATTGTGTCTGCTTTGAAGTTTTCTTGTTGAACTCTTGCGAGTCACATCCCCTCTGAAAATATAAATTTATAATATTCGATCAAATTTTATATTTTCAGGAAATTTTATCTTCATGATGTCACTGTACAATTCTTGGGTTGCAAGTAAAAATAATTCCAGGCAGATGTCGAATCCGTCATCCAGAAGGAAAGCGGAAAAAACACACATTAGACAAAAATAAAAATTTTTTCCAACGAAAATTTCTTCTTCCGTTTTTAAGGAACACATGGAAATGAATGCGCTCTTTGCGCGCTAAACTTGTTTTAATTATAACTTTAGGAATCTAATTGAAAACAAAATTACTGTAAAATGGCTGGATTCAAAGGGTAGAAAATTTTACGAGGCAAACGTGGTTGAAATAAGCGGAGAGGAAGAATCAATTTTTTCGGAAAATATGAATTGTTTCCGCAAGCGAAATTGTTTCAAGTTTTCAAGGCGTTAAACATAAATCCGCGCCTTGTACTTCATATAATCGATTACATATCATGTTCCAAAATAAATTATTTTGTTTTAAATATATCACAGCTACTTCAACAGTGGAATTTCAGGATTCGAAAAAAAAACAGAAAAAGGAAACCCTTGTTCAAGAAATCATATTTCTTAAATGTATAACAGCTATCTTCAACAGTGGAATGTCAGGCTTATTCGAAAAAAAAAACAAATCAGGAAAGGAAACCGTTGTTCAACTCACCCAATGAGAATAAGTGGGGAGAAAAAAAAAATTAGTGCCAAGAATAAGCCCCAACTCTTAGTATTGCGTCATCCATGAGTAAGAAAGAAAAAAAAAACGCTCTGGACCTTTTTTCCCAGCTTCCTCCTGACTCATTTATTCCCTGTCTTTTTTCTTCTTCTTTCCATTCATGTCCAGCCACATATACTTCACTTTTTGTTTTGTTTTATTGTTGGGCTTTCATTCTTCGGAAGAGGCCATAGTGCTTGTCCTTCCGTGTCAGCGGTTGGGTTTGACAGACGGTTTTCTGGGGTTTGCGTTGGTTGTGTTGTATATATAGGATGGCAGACACAAGTCGAAATGAGATAAGCTCCGGGCGTTAATCTCTATTTGGGTAGGATTTGAACTGTTTCCCAGCGACGGGATTAAGTTTCTTATTCCTGGCTGCCTATATAGCATACAGATTTAGGTACTGTGGGAATGGGACATGCCCACATGATTGGGGCATAAACTGTTTCTCCAAGTGGGATTCTTTATGTTGGACCTTGATTTCACATAGACTTCAATGGGAATATTTTAATTGGTTCTCCTGTAGATGAATAATGTATTTCAGAAAAACTCCCCCAAACTTTGCACGTTTTGCACAAGTAATACTCAAGTAAATGTTTTAAATAGTATTTGAATAAAGTGTTTTAGGAAATCTGATCAACACAGCATTACTGTAAAAAGTAAAATGCTTGGTTTCAAAGGTAGAACATTTTAGGAGGCAAACGTTGGTTAAAATTGCCCAAAATATGTGGAGAGCTTTTGTGCAAGTTAAAAATTGGGTACTTTCCTGTCATCTCTGTACCTACTTTGATGTTAACTCTGTACCTACTTTCCTGTTATCTCTGTACCTACTTTCCTGTTATCTCTGTACCTTCCCTCTGACCAATTTAACCTGACCTAACCAAACTTCACCTAACCACCTCCCAAAATCAGTTTC